>JARPMJ010005087.1:0-67068 GCA_033366665.1 Phoxinus dragarum
GCTTTGACAAGCTGTTTTGAACTCAAAACTAACTTTGTTTTGGCCTAAAATTTGGCATAATTCAAAATTACGTCAATTTATCGGCTTTATCGCTAGATTTAGTGCCTTTTCAGACGCTTTTTAGCGATAAATCTAGCGACTGTAGTATGACACTATATCATACTTGTTCTATTGTCTGACAGGAAATATGTAAATGAGAACAGCTTTATTTGACATCCAGCTACATATTGCACTGCCCGGCCAAAAAAAAGTCACTGTTTGGATTTGGCAAATGCTTAAGAGTTTATGATTGGATCATTATTGTAGTGATTATTATGTTTCTAGCGTGTTATATGTTTGGCAACAGTTCTTCTAACCCCTAATTGATGGAGTTGTGTAGCTTTTTGTTTCATAAACAACCATGTAACATATAACAACACGCTAGAAACATAATAATCACTGCAATAATGATCCAATCATAGGCTCTTAAGAATTTACCTATTTACATCCAAACAGCGTCTTTTTTTGGCGGGCAGTGTATATTAAAGTACAGTATGTGAGCACAGATTAGGAGAGAAAACAGTGACAATTGGCGCATGACGCCATCTAGCTACATGTTGCGACTTTTCGAGCAGCCTTTAGCTACTTTCCATTGAAAATCGTTGGCAACACTGGACGTCACACCAGTTCGTTCTTCGATTTTGCTTCAAGTACATCTGGGCCTTTATATTTCTTGAGCTGAAACTCACAACAGATGCTTTTGACTCGACTTTTGTTGACCGTGTCAAGTTGCTCATCACCGGTGATGTGTTTTGTGTTGTATTATGTCGTGTTGTCGAACAGCCCTTGAAGAGGGTGTTATCTTTGTCTAGGTTCGCCCGTGCAAGCGGCAAACTCTTCCTCGAAGACGGGAACGCCTGAGCGACAAGCGCGGGCATCCACGGTCACCACCATCATCACCGGCTCAAAATGACATCACTTCTTGTGAGACCGCTGACTTGACTATTGCACTTTGTGGGAAATCGTGTTTTCTTCTATTTAACGGTAACTTCCATTGTCCACAGTCGAACACGCTTTCCTCTCTGGAAAGCCAATGGCGCTCTATACCTTGAGATCGTCTCAAAAAGAGCGGCTTGTGTATGTAAGGTGACTGTTTTACCGAGTAAAGCACAAGACTTGAACTTTTATGTGGCTGTTGAATGGAGATTACGAACCTCGAGTTGAAGCTCCTCTACTTTGGGTCGTAATAGTAGAAGTTGTACAGATAAAACAGTTTTCATTCATTAAACAGTTGTTGTAACTTTTTGCTGCTGTGTTTCAACCTGCTGCTGTTTTGAAGGACCAAACGATGAAGGATGTGAGATTTACAGAATGTCTAGAGAAGCTGATGTAGTTAACAGAGGCTTTAAACCAATAGCCACAATTATTGCCATCCAGGACGTATAAACTTGAAATTCGGTTCTGGATTCATGAATGGTGCAAGTGAATGAAGGGTGTTAATATTGTATTTAAAAAAAAAAAATGCAAATGTGCAGTTTAATGGTTTTATCAACACTTAATATCGAGAAAAGATTCTGGAGTGATGTGTGTCTGTCAATTTTTTGAAGGTATGAAATTGTGGTAATAAGCACCTTTTTAAAGAGTTGTTTGTGTATGTTTTGGATTTATTTTGTAAGCTTTGCTTTTTTTAAATGACTTTTTGGCATTTATAGTATAATTTTGTTCACACTTTATATTGCAGTGATTGTTACGTAGTAATATTTTGTGGAAATTGAAGTATTTGTTGTTATTACCACTTAAATGATTATTAATTGTAATATAGCCACTGTAATGTAAACTGTTGTCATCATTTTATTCTTTTAATTGTGACTAAGCCTGAGGAAACTGAAGAACGCTTGATCCATAATGTGTTTTTGTCACAGATCTATATGAAAACTACCACCTTCAGTGACGGACATTTGTATTTGCTGATCTTGTGTTCCGGTGGAGCGAAAATGCCGAAAATTTCACACACCGTCCAAAGCTGTTTTGATATGATGTGCCCACTGATATATGACCGTGAGAGATTCAAACCGTTTCTGCTCTGAATCTTGCATGTCATCATGGTCTTCATACCAGCCCTCTGAATTTAGCAGCTACGTGCTGGTTCTTTCATTCAGGTCGCAGAAATTATGTAAGCCGTGTTTTCTCTTCAGTAGATTTGTTCTGTGATGAGTGTTTTTGGTGTATGAGTGTATGGTGAGTTAATTTCAATTTTCCATTAAATGCAAAGATAAAACAATTTTATTGTTGTTCAGACTTATTTGGATAGCTTTTATTCTACCAAAATGAACGGTTACAAAGATTTACAACATGCTTAGACTGCATATATTTAATAAATGTAATTATACACTTTACATTGTCCCAGCACAAATGAATAAAATCTGGTTACTTTCAAATTAAGAAGTTAAGAATAAGAAATTATTTAAAAATATATATTTTCTATAACTTGTGCAAATAGTTTTGTACCATTTAAACTAACCATAAAAATCAAATAAAAACTGGCGAGTTATTAGTCATACAGTTAAGGGTTAAGAATAGCCTGCATATGAATATGTACATCTTTGTAAAGAACTATAATACATGATTACATACATGATACGTTCTTTTGCGCTAGTGTGTAGCCTACATGTTTATGGCACACGTTGTGCCAAAAAGCCTTTACAGAAATATGATGTACACTAGTACTGTAAAGCTCTCCACCCGTATCCCTGTAACTTAGTTATCCACTGTTTCAGTTCGGTGTGTCGGTTGTATTCGTAAGATGGGTCGAGGCCGTCGTAGTGAAACTCTCTCCACTGCTCTGTCTTCACTCTGGTGCGCTCTTCTTCCTCTGGACGAGAGTAAAAAATGAGGAATGTTAACTTTGACTGTGTATTCAGGTGATTAGCTATATAAGCCTATAGTACCAAATTTGACTGCAGCTCCGATAGCAAGTGAAGGCAGCATTACATAGCGAGTATAAAAAATATATAGGCTAATAAAAAAAAAAGTGTCAAATTGATTAGATTTGGTAAATCTGTTTTGTAAAACACAAGGTTCATCTGAGTGAGATCATGTGGTTTGAGTCAGTGTTGAATGATCTCAGAACGCTACTACTGCTGTCTGATCCAACATGGCCGCCAGGTGAGTGATTTTATTTTTTTATTTTTTTTTACTCACCGTCATTCTCTTCCTCAGCGTAATTCTCAAACTGATTCCTCTGTTCCTCATGATACTCCCTCCTTCTCTCATCTGCGGCCAGCCTCTGTCTCTGTTCAGCTAATGAGACAACAACATGTGCGAGGAAGGAAAGAGAGAAGGAAATAAAAACAGAAATATGCTCAGACATCAAGAAATAAGGTAACGTTATAGGCCTATGATGTCCACAAATGATCTAACTTAACACAGTAAACTATGGAAACCAACTTCAGCCACAAAAGAAAGTAAATCACAATTATAGTCATCATTTCGACTCATTTCGACTTCGTATGTCAATTTAGACTTTTTATCCCCATATGACTTTTAGTATGTCATAATTTCGACATTTTGACTTAGGCTATGTCATATAATGATTTACCAAATCATGATTTATTTAGCTGGAAATGGGCTTCCATACAGACCCGTTTTCTATTATTATAACATATTTTAACTACAATTATGCAAATGCTTTTGTTTGGATTTCATTGTATTGCACACGCAGTAGTATCATCTGATTTAGGGTGTCAGGCAACACCACCGAGTTATGAAGCGCCATAACCCACATACCAATTAATTTAGTTTTATTTTAAGTACAGTAAATATAACATATTGATTCCACTTGATATGTTCCAACCTCTTGTCCTTACCTAACTTTCTGAATACATAGTAATGAATTCCCACAAGTGAGTCAAACATAGTTTTTGGTGAGCCCATAACCATAAACAAACACAGACCAGGTCGAAGCCAAATAAAAGCATGAAAAAGCCGCAGAGCCCCTCCTCCGGTTGGCAGGAGCTGAAGACTGTATGCTGGTTTCTCCAGCCTGCCCTGTGGTTCCTGCTATGTGCTGTGGTTTTCCGTCCTCGCATTCCTCAGCTGGCTCAAAACGCAGCACCTGTGTGGCCAGTGCTAGCCACTAAAAGGGCTCTTCATCACTGTTTTACAATAGCAAGCCTGACTAAAAAGTTCTAGAAGCCACAACAGTGATGAGATTGATGCTCATTTACTTTGCAAGACTTCAGATTGTGACTTTTTATATATAGGCTACACTACTGTTCAAACGTTTGCGTTCAGTAATATATAAATAAAAAATAAAAAAAATCCATCAGAAATCATTTTAATATGCTGATTTTACAAATATGCTGAAACATTTCTTATTCTTAAGTTTGCTTAAAGATAATGCTGTGCTTAATATTTTTATGGACACGTGATACATTTTTATTCAGCATTCTTTGATGAATATAAAGTTCAAAAGCATTTATTTGAAATATATATATTTTGTAACATTACAATCTTTACTGTCACTTTTGATCAATTTAATGCATCTTTGCTCTATATTTTTTTCAGATTCTAGTTGCCAGCTGCTCAAGGGGTTTTGAGAGTTTTCAAATAAGCACAAATAGCCTCACCGTTTATCTCATCCTGAGTTTTCACAGACCTCCTGCCTCGCCGTTTGAAGAAGCTGGAGGCATCTGACTCCGGCATGAAGATCTTGCTCAGTGCGCCTTCAGTGAAGAAGAACATTGATGAGGGGGAAGAACTCGTTGGAAAGATCTATAGAAACATTGTGGGGGTTTTTTGGTCACCTTGAGGATTGGCTGCCTTTGCATCCCTCCTATCTGACACAGCGGCGCTGTCGGCTCCATGGAACACTGTAACAAAGGGGAATTGATTGAGGTAAGTCCAAAAGATTTGCCACCCTTTCCAGGTACTGTTGAACCTGTGGTTCCCCACATTAGTAAATCAACACTTCCCTTGGTCAACCGCGGTCCGGTTACTCACAGGTGATGGCGGACAGAACAACGAGACAGGTGAGAAGAGCAGGTTGCGTCCAGGACATTCTGAAGTTTAGCTGAGCAAGAACAAAGTAAAAGCTGCTGATGTTCTCAGGGACGTCTTGCCTGAGATTGGGCTTGTGGTCATGGGAGCAGTGAATGGAATTTGACCAGGAGGGTGAAAGAGGGGTGGAGCCTTGGGAATGTGTTGATTTTGGGGTGAGGGGTGGCACCGGAAAGGACGGTGGCAGGGATCAAGCTTGAAGTGATCAAATGACATGGGAATGGTGCAGTGTTTTTTTTTTTAGCAAGGCATTTCTGCATTGGGAATTTATTAATATGTGGATTACGATGGATAATGTTTTCAAAACACTTACTCGCGTGCAATAGAGAATGGGTGTTGATACTTTTTCCTATGCAATGACGTTAGCCAATCATAAAAGGGACCATTTAATGACACGCCTTTAGTAGCCGCCCCTAAAAAATAGATCATTTCAGAATGAGGGTTGAAACTCATTTAATTTATATTTATTTTTTGCACACAAAACTTTATTAACATTGTAAAAATTTGTAAGTTCATAAGTGATTTTTCACACTAAAACCATTAACACATTGTTTGGTTTTGTGGCTGTGGTATTGAAACAATAATCGGCCTCATTCACTTCCATTGTATGTGCCTGACTATCAGCTGGTTTGTCCTCCTGTAGTCAATAATTTTATCCCTTAAAACTCATCTTTGATCACCAAAATTACGTATTTAAAGGTTTTGTTCTTGAATTTTTTTTAATTTATGCCTTAAAATAGCTTGAATGTAACTCTACACCCTTGCTTCATTTAGTAAACGTGGTTCTATGAATATGCAATTTACCCGCCTCCACTCACTCACTCACTCACTCCAGCTCAAAGATCCACTCGTTGACGATCACACGTTGACCTGATTGGTTACAAGGTAGTTTGTGATGTCAGAAACACAGATTTCAAACCGCGTTTTTGAGACCGTCTTTGGTTCACCGCAGGTTTAAGGAGAAAATACTCAGCAATGGTGTTGATATGGTTTGACTTAAAGCACATTTAAAAAACACTAGACATATAAACTACATTAAAAGCTTGATTTTTCACCACAGGGGGACTTTAAAGAAAAGAACGGACAAGACGAAATTCATTGTTGTAGTAATTAACATGCCACTGTCAGGTGTGGGTGTGATGAAAGTAGCGAGGACTCAGGTGCAGAGTTGATAGGCGTTTAAATGATAATACCGAGGGGGGGAAAACAAGACAGACTTGGCTAACTAGACTTGGCTTAACTTGACTTGACAGAAGCACACAGTGTACATGCAAACATGACAAAAACACAAGCACATGGCCAGTAAATCAAATCACCAGCCATGTGCTCAAACAAACCGAGACAACATGAAAGCACGCAGCCAGTGATAAACACAAGCTGCATGCAACACAGCACAAGACAAAAGACGACATAAAACAAGGCACACAGACAAGACAAATCAGGAGTGTCAGGGCTCTGTCACAAAAACCAAGAAATAGACTAGTCAGAAGTGACAGAACCCTGACAGCCACATATTCTGCCGATTATACTTAACCTATATTCCTAAAACAAAAAATAAAATGTTTTTGGATGTATTATACAAGACCTCAATATATTTCATGTTCTCAGGCAACACACTTCTGTCTTTTTATGCTTTCTGATACATTGTGCCCGGCTACCTTATTTTACACTTTTGTATTCACATCCAACCCTCAAAAATGTTTTGGCCCTCTTGGAAATATGACATTTTCAACAACATGATTTCAGGGCATGTTTCTGCCCCTTTGAGTACCAAAATATGGAGAGTGTTTTGCACCTGAGGGGTGTGATCGACACAAGGGGCTCCTCTCATGCCTCAGGCCCCAGGCGGGAGGGACGTCTGCGGTTCTGTGTTTACTCAGGGGTTTTTTCTAGCTGGAGTCTAGCCAACGGCAGGACGCAGTGAATGATGAAATTCTAAGGGCCTCTTTCCGAGAGCCTGGGGCCCGGAGAAACTGAGATGTGAGAATATGTAAAGGAAAGACTTATGTGGTTAACTGGATGACAGAGAGAAATATTTTGAAGGCGCTGCCAGAATAGGTTGCACATGTCTACTTAACATATTCCTCACTGTCACTGGACAGTCGTAAACATGACAGAATGGCTGCCTTTTTCTGTCCTTCAAAATTTAGCTGGATAAGCTTTGAAGATGTTTGAGTTTTCATAAGTTATGTTTAACAACTTTTTATGAAAAAATGAAAATAACATTTGTTTAGGCCTAATGTTACCAACTGGCACCGTCATTCACTGTCTGTCCTGGAGGGAGCGCTAACTGTCTAGATGAACTGACGCTTTATTTAAAGGGGTCATCGGATACCCATTTTCCACAAGTTGGTATGATTCTTTAGGGTCTTCATGTAAAGTTTGTAACATACTTTGGTTAAAATTTCTCAATGGTTGTGTAAAATAACACGCTTTTTACCTCCTCAAAAACAGCTCTGTTCACAGCGACCCCATTTCGGTTCTTGTCTCTTTAAATAATAATGAGCAGCTGCTCACCCCATCCCTCTCTTCCATGGGGGCGTGTCGACACAAGGGTGGAAATATGCTAATATGGGGCAGTCCGTCAGTGGTTGTGGGCGGAGCGTGAGCAATATGATATATTGCTCAGAAAATCCAAACTGCTTGATTATTGAGAGTGTTTATACTTTTTGAGGATTAAAAAAAAAGGAGTGAATGGGATCCGATGATGAGAGGGAGGAGGAAGAGCAGGTCCACCTCATCTGCCTCCTACCCAGTGGTGGCCGAAGAGGCTGCAGCGCCCCCAGTGGTGGCCCAAGAGGCTGCAGCGCCCCCAGTGGTGGCTGAAGAGGCTGCAGCGCCTCCAGTGGTGGCTGAAGAGGCTGCAGCGCCCCCCAGTGGTGGCCCAAGAGGCTGCAGTGCCGCCTCGCTCACGGAAACAGAGGAGAAGGAGGAAGGCTTCCTGCTTACCACAGGGCCCGGAGGTCGTTCCAAAGCCTGCCCAGAGCGTCCCACTGAGGCCGTCCCAGAGCCTCCCAAGTTTCCTTGCAAGATACTCCTGCCAGGAATCCAGAAGTGCCTGAGCCTCCTTGGCTTAACCCACCCGTCCCTCCCTGGACACTGTCTAAGACTTGCTGGGCTGTCATGCTGGCTCTGACTTGGCTCCCCTCCCGCACTCCCCTCCTTGTCTCTGTATTTTGATCCCGTTCTGTCTAGTCATGTTGGTGTGCTGGTCGTCTTTTATGTGATATTCCTGTTTTGTGTCGTCTGCTGTGTGTTGGGTCTTGTGTCATGCTCCTGTCATGTTTTTGATGTCTGGTGTCCCAAACAAGGGGAGGTAGTGTCAGGGTTCTGTCACTTCTGTCTAGTTTTTTTCTTGGGTTTTGTGACAGAGCTCTGACACTCCTAGTTTTGTCTCGTCTTTGTCTGAGAGCGCGGTTTCGAGCGTGCTCGAGCCGTGCACTCACTTGTCGTGCTTTGTTACATGTGTGGGGCATGGTGTTTGGGTCCGGGCACGTCAGTCTAGTTTGGTTTCGGTTCTTTGTCGGGATTCACTCGGGCCGTACACTCTTCCGTCTGCATGTGTTGTCCTGTGTAGTACGCGGCTCGTGTTTACATCGGCTGCGTGCTTTCATGTTTTGTTTGAGCACATGGCTGGTGACTTGTTTTAATGGGCATGTGCTTGTGTTTTAGTCATGTTTGGTGTGA
The DNA here is from genome assembly GCA_033366665.1 of Phoxinus dragarum. Lineage (NCBI taxonomy): Eukaryota > Metazoa > Chordata > Actinopteri > Cypriniformes > Leuciscidae > Phoxinus > Phoxinus dragarum. The sequence continues at coordinate 8,725 of JARPMJ010005087.1, forward strand.
GCGCATGGCTTGTCATGTATGTTTCATGTAAGTCCTGTGCTGGTTCGTTGTTGTTTGTATACTGTGTGCTCCTGTCAAGTCAAGCCAAGTCTAGTTAGTCAAGTCTGTCTTGTTTTCCCTCTCAGGGTAGTCTTTTGTTTTATTTTATTATCATTAAAAGCCCATCAAGTCTGCACCTGAGTCCTTGCTCCTTTCAGCAACCCCACACCTGACAGAACGAACTAGCAAAAAAGAGGACTCAGCAGAAAAATGGGCATCTTCTTTTTCCCCATCTCCCTGTCCCTCCGCCCAGCAGATGGATCAACGCAGCAAACTCCTTTCTCTTCGACAAGGGGGAGCCAGTGTGAAGAAGTTTGCTCACCAGTTCATGTTTGTAGCGGAGGGGCTCAACATCAGCGATGCAGTGCTCAAGGACATTTTCAACAACAGCCTTAATGAGCCTGCCCGTTCCTGGGAGATGGGAGAATGCTGAGGATACTGTCATTCTGGCAGTTTGTGGGGTATGTATACAACCGTGGAGAGGGAGGAGGAAGAACAGGTCCGCCTCATCTGCCACCTACCCAGTGGTGGCCGAAGAGGCTGCAGCGCCGTCTCGCTCTTGTAAACTGAGGAGGAGGAAGGCTTCCTGCTTACCACAAAGCCTGCTGTCGGCCTAGAGGCTCATTGTCTTGCACATGTGCTTGTGCACTCTGTGCTTCTGTCAAGTCGTCGTTTGTATACTGTGCTTCTGTCAAGTCGTCGTTTGTACACTGTGCTTCTGTCAAGTCGTCGTTTGTACACTGTGCTTCTGTCAAGTCGTCGTTTGTACACTCTGTGCTTCTGTCAAGTCGTCGTTTGTACACTCTGTGCTTCTGTCAAGTCGTCGTTTGTACACTCTGTGCTTCTGTAAAGTTGTCGTTTGTACACTCCGTGCCAGCAACTATATCACCCTGTAGCCCAAGACTGGTTTCCCACTGAAGCTAAGCGGGGCTGAGCCTGGTTAGTACTTGGATGGGAGACCTCCTGAGAAAACCAGGTTGCTGCTGGAAGAGGTGTTAGTGAGGCCAGCAGGGGGCGCTCACCCTGTGGTCTGTGCGGGTCCTAACGCCCCAGTCTAGTGACGGGGACACTATACTGACAAAGAGCGCCGTCCGTTCGGATGAGACGTTAAACCGAGGTCCTGACTCTCTGTGGTCATTAAAAATCCCAGGATGTCTTTCGAAAGAGTAGGGTAACCCCCGGCATCCTGGCCAAATTTGCCCAGTGGCCTCTGTCCATCATGGCCTCCTAATCCTTCTCCTATATACTAATTGGCTTCATCACTGTCTCCTCTCCACCAGTAAGCTGGTGTGTGGTGGGCGTTCTGGCTGCCGTCGCATCATCCAGGTGGATGCTGCACATTGGTGGTGGTTGAGGAGATTCCCCCCTTCTATGTAAAGCGCTTTGAGTGTCCAGAAAAGCGCTATATAAATGTAATGAATTATTATTATTATATGAAATATTACATGAATATGTAACAAACCAATGAATTTAAGAATGATGGTCAAATGTCCATGTTATTGGTAAAGTTTGATGAAGTGAACAAAGTTTGTGCTACAATTATGTCTGAAGGATAAAGAGTCAGGATTGCATGAAGGGGGTGTTGTATAATATCAAGAAAATGCAATTGCCTGCCTCCTTGTTTATTGTGGATGCCTTTTTGTTACACATATTTAGCAAATACTGTATATTGGATACAATGCATTCAATGTTGTTATTTATTTTTGTTTGTAAAAGATGGCTTATATTGTTTAGGCATAGATGTACAGTAATTGGTTATTATGTACATGTGGGTGTGCCAACTCATGAGAAAGAGGAGCAGAAAAGTGTGATTATGTGTGTGTGCTCAAGGACAGAAAGTACTGTGGTTCTATTCCCAGAACCTTAAAGGAAATCAGCCATCTTGGTTGAGTTTACTGGAGTTCAAGGACATGAAGAGGTGGATCAAGGCCTTGAGAAGGATCTGGGAAACTTTGGGGAAAGTCACAACCTAACGTCAGTGGTAAACAACAGGAGTATAAAACACTGATGAGCTGATTGCCTCTTGGGATACTGATCCGTCAGTGCCCCCGACGCCTAGAAGCCCAAAGCTGAGGACAAGAAACTCCAAGCAGAAGACAAGAAGCCCAGAGCTTACTACGCCTTTGATTCAAAACGTGATTATTGTATTTTATACTTTAATGATGAAGTTTTATTTGCCTTTACATTTTTGTTTATTATAAAAAGAAAAAGTAACCAATTAAAAGAAATTTAATTGATTACAAAAACTGCCTACTGAGACTTAGATTTATGATGCTGTAAGACTTTTAATAAGAACATACCACAGAGAAGTCTTCTGACCAAATAAGTGATTTTAAAATGCTTAATTTAGGTCAGACTCGACTTACTTTACCTAACCTGAGAATAATAAATACATAGGTTAAAGGTGTTAGGATAAAAGTACACTCCATAAAACAGTTGCCAGAGTAACTTGTTTTTAAGTTTGAACTATTTTCCATGATTGCTAATATACTATAACTGATTCAGTTGGCCCAAAATCCCAAACCATTCATTCAGTTCTAGAAACAAAGACACATTTCTCAAAACATTTTTTTTATATATTTCACTTGTTTTCACATGCATTCCATTTTTCTCAATGTTTTCTGCAAAACTCTACACAAAATACTTTTCATTTTGTCAGCATCCTGCCTCCTGTTGTTTGTCTCCGGACCTCTAGAGGTCCCTTGTGTTCCCCTCTGCCTTAGTTCTTCCTCGTGTGTCCTTGTTAGCATTATCCATGGTCACCTGTGCCTTGTTTCATTTTAGCTGTGTTTTCCTCGTCGGATGGTATGGTTTGAACTCCAACTCGTTCGTAAACAGACTCACGTGAAGTTTCTCCCCAGTTGTTCCACATAAAGCGGGTCGGGACCGCCCCTTTTCTGAGGCGCTTACGACCAGTAGCGGCAGTGTAATCATCACTGATAAAGTGCCGGCTACAAACAAATGTGCTGCCTCTAAGGATCGTAAACATCGGTCCTTCTACTCGTCTAACAGCATGTATCCACTTCTTTCTCAGACATTTATCGCTAGGAAAACCATGAAAACTCAAATATGGTTGCCGCTGCTTATTATTTTTGCAATGAGGGACACTACAGTGACACGTCGATGTAGCTTCAGCCATTGTTATTTCGACCGGAAGTGGCTTTACACAACAAACGCTTAACCGGATGTGCGTTCTAACTTTAAAAAATAATTAACGCATAAAAAGAACATCATTGATAATGTTAAATGTTATGTTCATTTTTTTTTCACCTCAGGTGTTGCATGCTGGAAAAATAAGTCGTCTCACTACAAACAGCTCTTCTGGAGGATGTACTCAATCTCCACTTGTTTGGAGTGTGGGTTTGAGTAAAATTCACACCTGGTACATTTAGTGTAAATTGGTGATGAATGAACTTGTTAGTCTAAAGGAAAACTAAAAATCTAATTTACGTATGTCATCCCTTGGAGTTTAAAAGTTCTGGACACCATTCACTTGCATGGCATGGACCTACAGAGCTGAGAAATTATTCTTAATGTTTGTAAATGTTTAATGTCAACTATAAACCCTAGTTCTTATTGTGCTTCTTGTGTATCCACCAGGTTATGCTGGGAAGGGAAAGTGAGGCGAGCTCCAGGGCATTTATTCAGAAACCTTCCACCCTGGATTTTGCAGTTTTCACTGCATGCAGATCAGTTCTAATGAGCTGATATAGTGTCCTTAGAAATAACAAAAAAAAGACTAAAAATAATAAAATAAAATAAACACTTTTGCAATCAATTTTGAGTGAATTGTACATGATTTTATTCATTGAAAAAAGTATTTTTTCCACCCTGAGATTTAAATGTAATATATGTGTAACAGGTTCAGAAGAACATTAGTCTGCTATTTTTTTTTTTTTTTTACATTAGCCAAATGCTTTATGTATTTACACATTCACTTCACTGAGTCCAATTGCATCACATTTTAATTTGTTCATTTACTTGATACTGTAGAATATGTAGCTAATATTCAGAAATATGCTTGAATAAGGCCTACAGCCTGATGAATTTAAAACACCATCACTTTCAGTATGGTAAAAGGTGTAAAGACGTGACTTCATCATTGACAGTGAGTGGTATTGGACACACACAATAATAACAAAACTGTAAGAAATCAGTCCATGATGAGGAACGTAATATTTGATTTATTTTCATTACTGTCGCTACTTCCTGCCGTACTCATTCACCGCCGTCCTCGGCAAAGACAGCTTGGGGATTTCCGCATAAGCTCCTCCCACTTGTGGCGTAAACTCCTCCTACTTGCACATTTTGTGAAATCCCTCCTACTTGCGGCGTAAGCTCCTCCCACCTGCAGGTCTCCGGGCTGCAGCGATACATATGGAGTGCTCTACGACCCTCCTCGGAGGATCGTTTGGGGACGCTGACACCTCGGTGTCCTGAAAGGCGAACCTAGGTCATACCAAGTGACCTAGAGGGCTGAAATGTGGTCAGTTCAGAGATCCTTGTTATCCAGCAGAAAGAAAAAACAATATTCTATAAAAGTATATATATATTTGTAGCAGGGTGACTGAAACCACTTATGAGGATTCCATTCACCTGTGCTTAGTTTAAGCCCCCGCCCCTTTCTTGTATGATATATGGGAGGTGTGGTTGCCATAGATATCATATTTAAGGCTAGATGTCTTAAGGCGGAGTCTCGAACGGCATCACCCGGCGGCCATCTTGTCACAGGGAAGCTTTCTGGCAAGCTATGTGGTATCTGATGATCAACACGAACACAAATCCTCTTATCTCACTGAAATCTTGACGGATTTACAAACGGTTTGGTTTCGTACAAACGTTATTAACGTGGCTATAATTCTGGATGCTGAAATATATAATATTATAATTATTCATAAGTATGCAGTGTCATAACTACATCTTTGACGTTTATAACAAACCAACCCGTTTGAAAATCGGTAGAAAATTGAGCAAGTTATGGTTATTTAAAAAGTACATGCACCATTAAAACAATGTTACGAGTGAGCGAGCCCCCTGTAGCAAAATGGCCGCCGTGTGCAGACGTCGACCTCCATTGACCAGCAGCGCGGACGAGACATCTAGCCTTATGATATCTATGGTGGTTGCTACATGGTATGCGTCTTGGTATTGGCCTTGTGACGTCATCCGTGGTTGCCGCAGGCTTACGGCGGTGATCCACTTGTCCGTGCGACACTTCTGTAGAGCTGCACTCCACTATATTCCTATGGGTGACGTCAAGCGACATTCGTGTCGGACAAGTGGATCAGTACAGTTAGACTGTAAGCTGGCTTCCTCGTTTGCTGTGTGCTGGCTGCCCACACCTCACAGCCAAGGGGGTAATCCATCCGCCGGAAACTGAAGCCTCCCCGGGCGCCACCATTGTAGCAGAACTTCACCTGCTGTTAGCATTCCATTGACTCCCATTCATTTTGGCGTCACTTTGACAGCGAATAACTTTACATCTGAGGTGTGCAAAGACTCCATTTGTCCATTATTTATTTCTAAAGAAACACGACAATGTATAAAAGGCTCCATTACCTTGTACCTTACGTTATGGCCCCGTAGAAGCCGTTTTTGTAAAAATAGGCTAACGATTGCGTCATAACCACGCGACTCTCTGTCGCACTGAAGAGAAATTACCGTATAGACCGGCGGAGAACCTCGCAAGCAATCGGGGGGACGTGGAGGCATAAAGTCCGATAAAGTCAAGGGAGTAGCCCATAGAGAGTGATAAAGTTGATCCTGCTGCTAGCTCATGGACAGCTAATACTCACGCTCTCCGTCTCTGCGAGATTCGGAAGGGAATGATTCAGATTTCTCTCGGCACATCTACTAGAAGACTGAAAACGGTCAGACACGTTGCTCACGTCACCAAGCTCAGTTTGAGCCTACGCAGTACGCCTGGCGATCAGGAAGTGAGTGCTTCAAATGGGCTTCACTTTTCTCCGTTGAAATCTATGGGGTCGCTGTGTCCATCTTATATACTGTCTATGCTCACAGCATGTAATTAATAGCATGTGTTCCTGACTGAAGCCTTGTTTATACTCGACGCGTCCGCACGAGCACGACCGGTGTTGGCGGTCGCAGATTTTGTAACATTGCGCGCGGCTCCGCATCCGAAGATGAACAACTTTGAGCCGAATCTGGCCGAGCACGAACTTCTCGTCACACCAGCACCCCTAAATTAGTTGCTTACATTTAAAAAATGAGCATACAATAGCATAAAAAGCCTTTTTAATGAACATAAAGGTCCATGGTTAATACAAATGTACACGAAAGTTAATGAAATGTTTAGTGAAATTAGAAAATATTTAAGAGATCGTTAATTTATTTGTATACGTACATGTATTCCCATATAGGCTAGCCTACATATATTTCGTTCTAATGTCACAAGTAATAATATCAGGGTTTACTGGGTTTTACATGATTATTTTTGTATTGGTAGTGGTAACTAAAATAAACATTGTCACGTGTTTATATTTCTTCTTCTCACCGATTCCTGATGGTTTAGAGAGGACAATTACTCGAGTCGCCCCCTGTAGTTTCAAAGAATAGCTAGTACAACAGCGAGCGCGTCAAGTATAAACGCCTCGACCGTTTGGAGAGGTGCGCGCAGTCAGCGGAAACTCGCGCATGTGCGGACGCGTCGAGTATAAACAAGGCTTAAAGACCCACTCCAGTGAAAATCATTTTTTTCTTGGTGTTAACATGTTCTTGTGGCATTTTTCTGATGATAGAGGACATATCTTGAGAAAAATAAGCTCAAAGTTGTATTTCTGAGTATTTCTATATTCAAATGGCTGTGAATCAGTAGCAGACGCTAAAATGCCGGCTAAAATAGACTGGAGTTGTGACGTAGTAACTCCACTGGGCGGGGCCACAAGCTCATACTCCCCTCCTCCCCGCCCGCTCAGGTTCTGAGGAGTAGAGAAGACGATGGCGGATCAACACCTATGTGCGGTAGCGGGTTGCAATGCTAAGAGGAGAGATAGTGGTATTAGCTTTCATGCTTTACCAAAACATTTAGCTGTGAGAGATAGATGGATTACGTTCCTTGGTCACGGCAATGTTAAAAACCACACATCGGTTTGCGGTCAGCACTTCACAGAAGACTGTTTCACCAACTGGCAGGAGAAAAAAATGGGCTTCGTCAGTAAATTGTTTTTGAAGCCGGATGCAGTGCCTTCCATCAAAACACCATCAACTGGACAGCCTGTGTCTTTACCGGTAAGTTTATTTTTTTTTTCTATCGGGAGCTAGTTCAACGATCCCGCCTGTTTGCTCATTACATCAGCTATCTACCGGGCATATACATGATACATCCACTTGTAGACGACTAGATCTATGTACGTCCTCTTGTTCCTCGCCCGAGCTGGCATCTGGTTCAAAACTGTACGGCTGGATAGCTCCAATATTGTTCTCCATTTTTTGTTGCACCGGTAATGACAGGTTGGGGGTGCAAGCTAGCGGGAGAGACAGCTCTCAGCAACGGGGAGGGGGAGGGTCGTCTCCGTGCCAACGGCTCCGCCCACAACGCAGAGGCGAATTGCTAATGAGCTACTGCCGCTTTGCTGAGTGAAGTCTCAGAAAACGGCACAGGTTTTGAGATTTTGGCTAAAAATGGCATAATCATAATTTAAAGACCACTGGGAATGTTTTAAAAATAGCTTAAAATATGATCGGAGTGGGACTTTAAACAAGGCTTGAGCTGCTGTATTGCAATATGGTGCGCGACTGTGAACCGGTTTGTGCACCGGGATCACCCGTGGCTCCCCCTGCATAATTGACGGTCTCTTGGGCTATTCGTGAGAATCGAGTATCAATGTTGAACTGGGATCGCTTATAATTGCGACTGTGTCGCTGTTTTGCCTCAACATCATCAGGATAGTAACTTTTACTTGTTATGTATGGAAGTAAAATAATGACAAATGTTTTTGAAATAAAAAAGCCTGTTGAATTGCACTACTTGAAAAAAATATGCATTGCATTAACCATGCTTGCATTTTAATGCATTGTATTTTTAGGCCTTTCATTTTTATGGGCTGAAATTCAACATGGTTGTATATTTAAGCTGTGAATATTACAATTCAAAACATTTCAAACACATTTTCATTCATAAAAATTCAATAATCCATTTTCACCTTTCATATTTCCCTTCCAAAATATTCAAACTGTTAAAAAATACAACCTATAATATTCAACGGGCAATTTTCGGTCCACTTTATTTCGCTTTACAAATTCGCTTCCACAAATTCAGTGGTTCAAATTCGACAGTAAATTCAACAGTGACCTCCAGGAACTGCAGGAAAAGCAGTAGATTACCGAGCATAATCTCCATCTGCTGTTAATCAAACTCACCAGCAGGGGGCGCAAGCGCATAAAACTGATTTATAGAAATGTAAGTGTATTTGTGATTATTATGTGGGCTGTTTTCATGTTTAATTCAGTGTCTTCACGGTCCCTGTGTAGTCTACATGCATCTTTCTCTACCGTGAACAAGATTACAATGTTATTCCCCCGATGCTGATGTACAGAACAAATGTTACATTTGAGGTAGACATATATTTATCTTGGTTGTTTTGCCTTAACTTTATATCGCGACGATGTGCTGCAGTACTGGGGTTTCCCTCAATAATTCAGGCTGCTGGACATATGAAACGCTTAACGTATCCTAATGGACTATTGATATAGTGATATAAAAGACCAAAATCACACTTTATTGAGAAGGCTGTACTATATGGCTACAGGCAAGCAGACTCAGAATATGAACTTAACACGCAAAGTTTCACGCGTTTCCCGGTCATACTGGTTATAAAGTTGGCATCTATGGTTGGCATGACATTCGCACATTTAGGGACCGTCTCTAAAGTTACATACGACATTGGTATACACGTTTCTAACTTCAATAGCATTGGAAGAGAATGACTTGCAGTCATAAAAACAACTGTAAGTGTTCATGTAGGTGTCAGGCATGATGCACACCTTTTAAATTTTTTATATTTATTCATATAAATAGAAGTTTGCTATTGAAGTTAGAAACGTGTATACCAATGTCGTATGTAACTTTAGAGACTGTCCCTAAATGTGCGAATGTCCAACGTCAAGCCAACTTTATAGCCATTGGCCAGTAAGTTATGTAACTGGGAAACGCTTAGCGTGAAACTTGCTTGCGCGTTAAGTTCATATTCTGAGTCTGCTTGCCTGTAGCCATATAGTACAGCCTTGTCAATAAGGTGCGAGTTTGGTCTTTTATATCACTGTATTAGTCCATTAGGATACGTTAAGCGTTTCATATGTCCAGCAATCCTGAATTATTGAGGGAAACCCCAGTACTGCAGCACATCGTCGCGATATAAAGTTAAGGCAAAACAACCAAGAGAAATATATGTCTACCTCAAATGTAACATTTGTTCTGTACATCAGCATCGGGGGAATAACATTGTAATCTTGTTCACGGTAGAGAAAGATGCATGTAGACTACACAGGGACCGTGAAGACACTGAATTAAACATGAAAACAGCCCACATAATAATCACAAATACACTTACATTTCTATAAATCAGTTTTATGCGCTTGCGCCCCCTGCTGGTGAGTTTGATTAACAGCAGATGGAGATTATGCTCGGTAATCTACTGCTTTTCCTGCAGTTCCTGGAGGTCACTGTTGAATTTACTGTCGAATTTGAACCACTGAATTTGTGGAAGCGAATTTGTAAAGCGAAATAAAGTGGACCGAAAATTGCCCGTTGAATATTATAGGTTGTATTTTTTAACAGTTTGAATATTTTGGAAGGGAAATATGAAAGGTGAAAATGGATTATTGAATTTTTATGAATGAAAATGTGTTTGAAATGTTTTGAATTGTAATATTCACAGCTTAAATATACAACCATGTTGAATTTCAGCCCATAAAAATGAGAGGCCTAAAAATACAATGCATTAAAATGCAAGCATGGTTAATGCAATGCATATTTTTTTTAAGTAGTGCAATTCAACAGGCTTTTTTATTTCAAAAACATTTGTCATTATTTTACTTCCATAGTTATGTTTCTGTTGCACGTACATTGCTTGTGAGTATTGTGCGACTCGTCTGACTGTGCGGGTGGGCTGTCTTCTCTGGCTGCCGCCTATTGAACTCCATTGGTTTATAAACCTATACTATGATTAGTTTTTTTTTGATCACTAAAACCGAGTGGATTTTGGTTTTATGTGGTATTGTGAGTCCTAATTTTAGGTCAAGGGTTTGAATCCTTGAGGTATTTGACATCTTGTCTTCCTGAGCTGTATTTGTTCGTTGTGTGTTTCTCATTGTTTTCTTTGCTGCAGGAGCTGGGGGTTTCTGGAGGGTGAGGGCGAAGCTGCCATCTGTGTGGTGTGCTCACACCTAGTGCTGTGTCTTCTGGCATCTAACCTTCACGTGTGTGTGTGGCTGGGTATTTGTAGTGGACTATTGGGGGGCAGGGTTATTTTCAAAATTGGCAGCCGGCCCTTATACCTCCAGATACCTCTGCTCCTGGTTGAGTTTCTTTAAATTCAGTGTTATTTGTGGTGTATGTATTTGAGTAGATTCTGATTGTATGTATAGATTACTTCGGTTGTTACCAACATCTGGTGAACATTTCATGTCAATAGCACCTTTGGAAATATATTTACTGAGAAAAATGGTAACGTATTCAATACTTATTTCACCCGCTGTATATATATATATATATATATATATATATATATATATAGCCTATATTGATTTAACATAAATAACATAAATACCTTGCATGTGTATATTCATTGCACCTCTCTGTTCTGTTCAATGTTATTTTCATATGGAAGTCCATGGTTATAATTATTCATAAGTATGCAGTGTTATAACTACATCTCTGGCATTTATAACAAACCAAACCGTTTGAAAATTGGTAGAAAATTGAGCAAGTTATGGTTATTTTAAAAAGTACATGCACCATTAAAACACAATGTTACGAGTGAGCGAGCTGACTGTGACAAGATGGCTGCCAGGTGCGGACGAGACCGGACGAGACATCTAGCCTTTATTATGTATATCTATGAGCATTAGACCCTAAACTGAAGTGTTACTTTTTTTTTCTTTTCTTTTTTTAAATATACCCTCATTGGGGGCTGAGTCCCCCTAAAATGAAAATCCTAGAATCGCCCCTGATGGAAACACTTTTTCCAATGGCAGTAAGATACATTTTGCAATGACTACTATTGCAATGTTCAAAAGTTTGAAAGTGTTGTGAATCTTCTTCAATCTCACTCTTTTCTAATGCTCTATGGGACAGATTATTTCGTCATATAATGTACTTTATGATTTGATTCAAGAAGAACATGAGCCAGTGAAAAACATGAACAGGATTAAGCTACAGAGTTCAGATTCGAACATTATTTCGGAACCTGCCGTTTGCTTCCTATTCATGTTGCATAAATATTACTCAAGAAGTTGAACTTCTCTAAAGTAAAGTTCACTTCCGTTTTTTTTTTTTTTTTTTTTTTTTTTTTTAACAGGAAATATTGCTTGAGAGGTCCGGTATAAGAAAAAACTTTCTCTTTTTTACTTTATCAGAGACAGGCTAAAAAGGCACTTGGGAATTGAGATCAAAATGAGAGTTCTTGTAAAACTCCTCGGCTTCGTCTTTTGTTTTGTTTTCTTGAAAAGCCAAGGCAAGTGATTTTTTTGTTGTCATTATTTATTTGAATGTCTTTTTCATTTAGATTTTATTGGCTTGAATATACATTTTATATTATACACACTTCCCAAACTAAAGCTTTAAAGAGTGTTGACTTTTTTCATGTACTTCAGCATTTATACATGACAGTTTTTTGTGTAACGTTTGTTTGTGCTTCTCAGAATGTCTAAGAGGACATTATGAAAAGCCCAATCACTTTTGAGCGTATGGCTGCACAATTAATCGCAATTTATGATTAATCGCAATTTAGGCTAATCGCACTGAAACCGGTTTGGCTTATTGTGATTTTGAAATCGCAAAGGCTGCGATTATTTTGTATGCGCAGCTTGTCATTGGTGTACGGCTCTGTAAACACTGCTCCATCTGAAAGCACTGCAAGTTTGAGTCACTTGATTTGCATAACGTGCATTTGAAAAAGCAACACGCGTCAAACATCTTTCCAAACATGAGAAACATTTATGAACCTCTTACCTGACAAAAGAAAACCTTTAATAACATGCTTTTACTCCAAACTCACTTCATAACGACGGTTGAGCATCCTTCTGAGAGATGATGTGGCTTCTTACACAGAATAAGGCAGTTGTGTGTTTATTAGTCATGTTTAATCAATCAAAGCGTTTCAATCTTATTCAGCTACAGATAGTATGATGCCCGATAGGGATTTCCTGGAATAATGCACGTTATCGCACTTAGGCGGCGGGCATATTTGGCATATCTGCGGAGAGCGCCCTCTGGCGTTCAGATGGAGCAGATCGCGATTAATTGTGCAGTCCTATTCGAGTGGTTACAAAACAAGCCAATGCACATTGACGAGTGAGATTTGCATCGCGAATCACTTACCATGACACGGTTATACAAGAAAGCGTGCATTTAAGTTTTGCGCTGAGGAGCAGAGACAGTGTCCCGGCAGTTCAGCGGTGGCACAGGGATTGTGGCGAACGGATTTGTTTGTTTATTTATTTATTTATTAAAGGATAGCCTCTTGAGATGCAACATCTCATTTTCAAGAGGGTCCTATAAACACAAATACAGAATACAAAAGACAAATCATAAACAAAAATAATAATTAACAACATTATAGATACACCTACAAATTCATTCATACACAACTCATTCATACACAAATTATCTCACCGACCCATCAACTAACATAAAGTTTACTCAAAGTTAAATGAATAAATGAGAAACTATGACATTTTAACAGATAAACAAATTAACAAAGAATTGAAATTAACTTAAAAATTAAAAGCATAAACAAGTTGTTTTAAGATATAGAGATAGGGATGATCTGAAAAAGCGAAAAGAAGTTATAGATCTCAAGGAAAGAGGAAGATTATTCCCGTCCCATGGCGGTTTATATTGAAACGTTCTACTTCCAACTTCTTTATAAATTCTGGGTACAAAGAAAAAAAGGATATTGCATGTGTCTGAGTGGATATAAAGATCTGCATGGAATTAGAAACTGTTTTAAATAGAACGGTAGTGAGTTTAAACAGCCATATGATTTTTTAGTAATAAAGTCAATATGTGGTTTAAATGAAAGTTCCGGGTCAATCCAGAGTCCCAAGATATTTAAATGAGTCAACTCATTTAGACAACTCATCATTTGTGAACTGCAGTAGTAGTGGAAAAATTCGGTCTGAATCCAGATTGTGATGGAGATAAAATATTAAATTGACTTATATACTTTGATAAGTGATTAAAAATAAGTTTCTCAAAAAAACATTGCAGTAATACAAATAATAGAAATTGGACGAAAATTGTTCATATCAGATCTATCACCATCTTTGAAAAGAGGATTAACTCTTGCACATTTCCATATGGAGGGGAATGCACAAGAAGATAAAGATAAGTTAAATATATAGAGGATACATTATAGAGTAATATAGAGGGGTGGTGGCGCAATGGATAAGACACATGCCTTTGATGTGAGAGACCCGGGTTCGAATCCACTGTGAGACACCAATGTGTCCCTGAGCAAGACACTTAACCCCTAGTTGCTCCAGAGGCGTGCGACCTCTGACATATATAGCAATTGTAAGTCGCTTTGGATAAAAGCGTCAGCTAAATGAATAAATGTAAATAAATGTAAAATGTACATTACAGTTTTTCTCAAATGCTAAAACACAAAAGCCAATCCTCTAAACCAAATGACCAGTTGTCTAAACACTTTTACTAAATCTAGCCATCATTTTCCAATATCATAAACACATTTCACATGAAGACACAATTCACAAAACACAATCCTCCGTTCTCATAAATCTTAACACATTTTTCCTTGCTAAAACACAAGTTGCAAAAGAACTCTGCTCATATTCTCAAATGAATGGAGGGAGAGCAAGACAACCTCGCACCATCATTACGGACGAGATGCGAGCAACAGTCATTGACCATGTCATTGTATTTTTTTTTTAATTGAATTTGAATTTATTGTTAAGAGGAAAACCCCTTGAGATGTAACATCTCGTTTTCGAGGGGACCTCAAAAAAAAAAAACTCTTCCTGGATGAGGCTGGCTTCAACCTACAGAAACGAAGGCAAAGAGGCCGTAACATCATTGGCCAAAGAGCCATCACTGAGGTTCCTGGCCAATGGGGGGGTAATATTACTCTTTGTGCGGCCATGGGTTTGGAGGGGTGTCCTTGGGTCTTACAACACCCAACGTCTCCTCACCTTCCTAGAGGAGCTAAAAGACATCCTCCTGGACAGCCAACAACACCATCCTGGGCCCGCACATCACATTTATGTGATCATTTGGGACAATGTACACAGAACAAAACAAATCAGAGAGTGGTTCACCACCAACAGTAACCACTTTTTAAACGTCTGTCTGCCACCCTACTCCCCTTTCCTGAACCCTAGAGGAGTTATTCTCATCGTGGAGATGGAAGGTGTCACGATCCACACTCAATGAGACAAGGGAGAAGATCCAAATGCAGTTTAGTATTTATTTGAGGGAAATCCGTACTCACAAACAGTCCAGGCAGGGGTCAAAACCATAAGGACAATCCAAACATAAAACAAGAACAGAACAAGAAACCAGGACTCGGAAATGGCGTGATAATGGACAAGGACTCCGTGACACATACTAAAACAGACAGGGTATAAATACACAGGGAATAGACAATGATAATGGGGAAATGGCTGAGTGCAATGATCAGTGATAAGGAACCAGCCGAGTGCAATGAGAAGACAAGGATCGTGGGAAATGTAGTTCAATAGTGTGATGGACACCGTGGGGAAGGAGGACATCTAGTGGTGACCCAAGGAACATAAACCAGACACTGTGACATAACCCTCCCTCTACGGAGCGGCTACCAGACGCTCCAAGACCCACAAAAAACAAACCGGCTCTGGAACAGCAGACACTGGCTCCGGCTCTGGAACAGCAGACACTGGCTCCGGCTCTGGAACAGCAGACACTGGCTCCGGCTCTGGAACAGCAGACACTGGCTCCGGCTCTGGAACAGCAGACACCGGCTCCGGCTCTGGAACAGCAGACACTGGCTCCGGCTCTGGAACAGCAGACACTGGCTCCGGCTCTGGAACAGCAGACACCGGCTCCGGCTCTGGAACAGCAGACACCGGCTCCGGCTCTGGAACAGCAGACACCGGCTCCGGCTCTGGAACAGCAGACACCGGCTCCGGCTCTGGAACAGCAGACACCGGCTCCGGCTCTGGAACAGCAGACACCGGCTCCGGCTCTGGAACAGCAGACACCGGCTCCGGCTCTGGAACAGCAGACACCGGCTCCGGCTCTGGAACAGCAGACACCGGCTCCGGCTCTGGAACAGCAGACACCGGCTCCGGCTCTGGAACAGCAGACACCGGCTCCGGCTCTGGAACAGCAGACACCGGCTCCGGCTCTGGAACAGCAGACACCGGCTCCGCAACAGCAGACACTGGCTCCGGCTCTGGAACAGCAGACACTGGCATGTCCAGGATCCGAGCCAGACGCTCTAAATAATCCATCATAGCCTTGGCGGCCCCACAAATGGGCATCTCTAGACCAGTCTCAAGCTGAGCAGATGGGACGTGAACAGTCTCTGACTGGGCAGACGGGACGTGAGCAGTGTCTGACTGGGCAGACGGGACGTGAACAGTCTCTGACTGGGCAGACGGGACGTGAACAGTCTCTGACTGGGCAGACGGGACGTGAACAGTCTCTGACTGGGCAGACGTGACATGAACAGTCTCTGACTGGGCAGACGTGACGTGAACAGTCTCTGACTGGGCAGACGTGACGTGAACAGTCTCTGACTGGGCAGACGGGACGTGAACAGTCTCTGACTGGGCAGACGGGACGTGAACAAACTCTGGCTGGGCAGACGGGACGTGAACAAACTCTGGCTGGGCAGACGGGACGTGAACAGTCTCTGGATGGGCGGACGTACGTCTTCCCCTTCTCCGCCCGCGATGGCGAGATGGTGGCTCTAATCCGTCCCTCACCAGTCCAGGGACGAAGGGGGGCCAAGGTGGAGGGTGGTGTTGGCCTTGTTCTCGACCACCTCCTCCTCCTCCTCTGTGACCTCCCTGGGTCCCATGAAAAATGACCAGACGGGTCCCCTCAAAACAATCCCTCCTCTCCCGCTCGATGGCTGGGGAAGAGAAGCTGAAACTCATACTGCTGGATCTAGGTGTGACGGAGTACTTCTGTCACGATCCACACTCAATGAGACAAGGGAGAAGATCCAAATGCAGTTTAGTATTTATTTGAGGGAAATCCGTACTCACAAACAGTCCAGGCAGGGGTCAAAACCATAAGGACAATCCAAACATAAAACAAGAACAGAACAAGAAACCAGGACTCGGAAATGGCGTGATAATGGACAAGGACTCCGTGACACATACTAAAACAGACAGGGTATAAATACACAGGGAATAGACAATGATAATGGGGAAATGGCTGAGTGCAATGATCAGTGATAAGGAACCAGCCGAGTGCAATGAGAAGACAAGGATCGTGGGAAATGTAGTTCAATAGTGTGATGGACACCGTGGGGAAGGAGGACATCTAGTGGTGACCCAAGGAACATAAACCAGACATTGTGACAGAAGGTTTATGACAGACAACCATACACTAGAGAGAACCTCCTAAGGGCAATGGAGCTGGCCTGTGTTGACATCCCAGTGGAGGCCTTCCAAGGATGGATTTGCCATTCCAGGGCGTTTTTCCCGCAGTGCCTGGCAAGAGACAATATAGCCTGCGATGTGGATGAGGTGATGTGGCCTGATGCAGCTCAGCGACATGATGCCGCACAGTGATTGTGGTGTGTGTGTGGTGTGAATAAAGTAAATAAAAAACTTCACACCCTGATCATGTTTTCAAGAGTACTGTTGTGTGCAATAGATTCTGTTTTTGCATTGAGTTGTGTTACAGTAGTGTACATGCAGAATTTACTATAGATTTATACTCTTGTTATAAAACTCACAAATCTAAATGCCTAATCCTCTGCAGAGATCTAAGAAGATCCATTACTGTAAAGTTTTTAAAAATATGCATTGGCAGTTATGAAACAAAGAACCTTCTCACAAATTGAGCATTGTGTTTTCAATTGTTTTGCTGTAGTGTGTAATGATGTGTATAGTGTTTACATTTTTGAAAGCTTCGAGCTGCTCTTTTGGTGTGAAAGTTTGAGTTTTGAAGTGAGAAGGTGTGGTTGTGTTTATGTAGCTTTAGAAAAGGGTGTTGTGTTTAGACATTGGGGAACATGGAGGAAACGTTTGTGAAATGTGTTTTAGCATTTGAGAAAAACTGCAATACATGAGCAGCAAGTTTCACACATTTTGCTTCTAGACCATCCAGACCCGCATTACTGTTTTCTTTTAGCTCACAAATGGCATGAAAAACATCAATTGGAGAGATTTTAATAAAAGAAAAATAATTATTAGTATGAATTAAATTCAAGGTACCAGCCATCTCATATGAGTTAAAGTGATATTAATCACAAATGGAAGAGAAATGCTGATTAAAAGCCTCAGAAAGAAGTACTGGGTCTGAAGAAATTTCATTCTTTATTTTAATCTGATTTATAGGGCTTTTAAAAAAAAATTTATTAAGAATTTGATTCAAATTATTCCAAAACTATCTAGAATTACGAAAGTCTTGAGAGAAACTATATAGTAATTAGATTTGGCGTTCCTTGTTTTTGTCTTACATAAGTTCCTGATACTGTATCTGAAATTTTCCCAGTCCATAGAATCTTTTGAGGAGCGATATTTGGCCCAAGCTTTATCCCCTTTGTTTAAAAAGACGTATTAGATTAGAGCTAATCCAGGGTAAATGCCTGCCTTTGACTCTACTAATTTTCATGGGAGCATGTTTATCAATTACATTAGTAATTTCTGAATAAAAAAAGACCCATGCATCATCCACATAAGGAAATAACTGAAATCTCTCCCACCTAATTGCAATTAGGTCCTGGATAAAACAAAGAACATTAATGTTCTTACATTGTCTCGCTCGGATAAATCTGGGAGGAGAGCTTGGAATTTAAATTTTCCACAAACAAAATATGACAGAATGATCGCTTAAGCAGTCCGACATTACACCCGATTTAACTATTCTTTCAGGATTTAACATCTCTGTTCCCTTCTTCATGGAACGGGGGTTACATTAGTTACCTAGATGTTCCCTATCAGTCTGTGACGTTTGACGTTGCATCAGTAACTGAAGAATTGGGATTCAAGGCTGCGCCTTCCCAGTGCAAGGCGTAATACGTTTAAGGCGTTTAATCCCCCCGCACCTGCTGGAGCGGAAGAAAGGACAGGGCTTTACGCGGAGAATGTCAATCACTGCTGTTCCTCTTACCTCTTACCATATACAGTGAGACTATTGAATAACACTGGGGAAGCATGCCTATTCCAAAACACGAATACTTTTTGTGTACGAAAAAAAAAAAAATATATATATATATATAACGACTTTATTCAACTATTAATTTTCTTCTGTGTGGTCCTATGAGTGAGTTCACGTAGTGTAACAGCGCAGCGCTGGTTGTACGTCAGAATAGTGAGCCCACGTTCTGACGTACAATCCAGAAGCGCTGCGCTGTTACACGTGAACTCACTCAGAGGCCCACACAGAAGAAAATGAAAATCTTTTGGAAAGGCTGCACAGTGGCCTCATTTATGAAAAGTGCGTTCATCAAATTTCCAGCATACACCTGGCGTACACCCAAAACCACGGTGACTTTGCGATTTATCAATATGGACGTTGGCTCAAATCCTACGCCAGCTCAGGAGGTGGTGTACATAGGCATGTTTTGAGTAAGTGCTGAAATGCGCAGAAAAACAATTCCTAACACTACAAAATGCACTGACAAACTAAAGATATGATATATTATGACCCACTGTAAAAAAACAACAACATAGAAATTATAAACTTCAGTGTTTATTTTTGTGAGTTAAGCCCGGCAGGTGCGCACGGACTGGGTTCAGTAATGAAAGGCTTTCAATGACCAAAAAATTATTCAGACTGACAAAATAATTAAAATGACATTCTTCTTCTTTTAAATAATAATAATACAAAATAATAATAATAATAACGAAGACATTCTTCTTCTAAATAACAATAAGCGTCATTAATAATCAAAATCATAATACTAATAAGAAGAATATTGCAAATTGTCATGCAATTATTCACATCATCATTGTACACCCCATTACATGTGACGTCATGCGAAATTTAACACTAATAGTTTCAAAACACGTGCTGTAAAATAATGCATTTAGATAGGTAATTTGCTCAACCAACCAGCGATTTAAACTGGATTTCCACCGGAGAAGTTTCTCCTCTTTGCCGTCTTCCGTGTGTCCATGGCGTAAAATGAGTGCGTGGGGGAGGCGGAGACGTGAATATATAGGGGCGTGTTAATCTAATGACGACCGTTTTCAGCCGCGGCATTTATCAAGAGGCAGGTATTGCGTACACCTGAATTTCAAAGGTACGCACAGCTTCATAAATCAGGTGGTGAGAGGAGTGTAAGCATAATCTTACGCTAACATATACGCCCGTTTTGACGCAAGATTGATAAATGAGGGCCAGTGTGCACAACACTCACTTAGGAAGCAACCACCACTGACGCACCATTACACATATGGCACTTTTCCACTGCATGGTACGGTACGGTTCGGTACGAGGTGCAGACGTTCCTCTCGTTGGTTGCCGAGGAGCGGAAGTAGCACAGCTCTTAGCCGCACACGGCTATCACCGTACCTATAATAACGATCAGTCCCACCCACTTTGAAGCGGTACTAACTGCAGTGGAAAAGCAACCGAGCTAAAGCGAACCGAACCGTGCCGTACCGAGTCAAGTCGTACCACGCAGTGGAAAAGCAAAGCGAGCCGAACCGTTCCGCGCTGAATCGAACCGTACCGAGCCGAACCGAGCCGTACCATGCAGTGGAAAAGCGCCATAACACTCTGTACTGAACATCTTCCTGGTTTACTTGTACAAACTAACGATGATTGCTGAGCAGAATCGGTTTAGAAACACTCGGCTCCGAAGCAAAAGCTTAAATGAGTGAGTGTTGCACGCTTTCCTTGTATACCCATGTCAAGGGGAGTGGTTTGCGATGTAAATCTCACTTGCAATATCCATTGGCTTGTTTTGTTACCACTCGAAGGTGATTTAGCTCTCGGGCTAGATCCCAATTCGTCAGTCAACATTGAACATGACTGACTGATAAGGAACCAGTTGCGAAGGTTTCACACTGTGATGCTGAAACAGTGAAACTGAGCTGCATGACAGGTTTTACTGGCATGTATAGTGTGAAAAATGAAAATGGAAGACAATTTCACATCACCAATGACCATATAATTGTATTGGTTGTCATTATTCAGATTAAAACTTGTTTGATTTCTGCAGAGAAAAAATGCAGTCACCCAGGGGTCACAGCAAATGGTGATTTTAAACTTACAGAAGGGTCTGAGTTTGTTTTTGGAGCAACAGTGGTGTATACTTGCAACAAAGGTTAAATTTGATTTATGCTTTTTATTCTAATGTATGAAATGTATACTATCCTTTTAACACTCTTGCACAGATGGGGATGCGGCTGCAACGGGCAACACAGAGGAGGGAAGTTACGGTGATGTTATTCACTTCTGTGTATCTAATGACAAAAAGATAGACGGAAGTAGCGACATTCACTGCACAGAGACGGACGAATTGAGTGACTCAGTTCCAAAGTGCAAAGGTTCATTACATTGTTACATTTTTTATTTGATTGTACCTTCTCCCAATGATCACAGATTTCTTATTTTTATTCTTATTCTTATTTTACAATTTAACAATTCCTCTTTCCCCTTGCTTTTCACACAGTGATAACATGCACAGCACCAGATATATCAAATGGTTATGTTGTTGAGAAAATGCAAGAATACCAGAAAGATGCCATATTAAAATACAGATGTTCGCCAGGGTTCAAGCCTAGAGAGGGAATCCCCAGATGTGCTAAATTTGGCTGGACTCTGAACCCAGAATGTGATGGTAATACACCATTTTACATAATAAACAAATCATATGGAAAATAATACTGACATCCTTCTATCCATATATTTCATTATGCAAAAAAACTGGCAACATAACTTGGAAAACATACAATGAAAAAAATAGATGAACCCATTAACCTTACATTCAAAATTGAACATTTAAAAACAAAATTGCAAATTAAGCTAAGTTTACATATAAATTAGTTAAATCTGGGTAATTTTAGTTTTTTAGTCCTTATTCATTAAATAAAATATTTGTTTGATCTTGTTGAGAAAATGGAATGAGATTATTTACTTGTCATGCTGTAGAAAGTGTCCAATTGATGTAGTTTTCTATGGTTTAATTAACGTTTTTTGTTTGATTGATTTTTTTATTTTATTTGGGAAAATCATGAGGTAACAACATGTGCTAAGCATTATCATTTGGTAACTACAAAATCAGCTACTTACTACTTACTAATAACTACTTTCTACTTGCTTGCTTAATTTTCAGATAATAGTTCAGCAAATATCTAAAAGTTCTCAAAATAGAAAATGTGCCTCTATAGGGACTTGCTCAAATTGTACTCTATTTATGATATTATGGAACTCTATTTTAGGATTTTTTTTAAAAAATTTGTCAGTATAATTTGTTTCCTGCAAAAGACAGATGCTTCATCTCTTCTTACCCTTACTTCTACATGATTATGTTTTATACAGAAGTGACTTGTGAGCTTAAGTCAACCACATTCGGAGTAAAAAAGATCCAGCCGGAGGGAAAAACTATTTTCAGAGCTGAAGAAAGAGTGGAGATCACCTGCGCTGAAAAACACTGGCTCTATGGTACAAAAGAAAACATCAAATCATTTACATGTGGAGAGAATGGACAGTGGGATTATCAGCCTGTCTGTGAAGGTAAGATTATTATTTTTTATATATAGAAGCGTTTTTTTAAGATTAACACATTTCAATTCATTGTAAAATTCCATCACATTATATATTTTTGTTTTGTAGATTTATACAAAACTGTTTTGTAGAATTTTGTTTTGTAGATATTGAATAATTAGCATTTTTGATGCTTCATCTCTTCTTGCCCTTATTTCTACATGATTATGTTTTGTACAGAAGTGACTTGTGAGCTTAAGTCAACCACATTCGGAGTAAAAAAGATCAAGCCGGAGGGAAAAACTATTTTCAGAGCTGGAGAAATAGTGGAGATCACCTGCGCTGAAACATACTGGGTTTTGTTTACAAAAGAAAATTTCAAATCATTTACATGTGGAGAGAATGGGCAGTGGGATTATGAGCCTGTTTGTGAAGGTAAGATTATAGAGAAACACTTCTGCATTTATTGCTGAACCCCATGTTCTTAAAATAATGTAAATCTTGTTTCAGAAATTAGATGTGAAGTTCCACATGACCAGTGGAGGAGCTAGACTTTTAAAACAGGGGTGGCAAGGTATTATTTTGGGGGGTCAATATACAAAGTTTTCAATTACACTAAAAATAAATTATTTTCCACAAAATGTATATAGATTAAATTAAAGTTGTTTATTTTCCAAAATGTACACAATTATGTATGTATTAAGTATACAGCAAAAATAGAACCACAAGTATTCAAAGTGCTCCTTGGACTAATCAAGTCCAGTAGTAAACAAAAACTGAGGTAAACTTGGACCTGTCAAAACAAGGCAGGACAAGGCAGTTGAACCAATGTCCTAGCAACCACACAGAATAACTTAGCAACAGCAAGTCTAATTTATATCTATAGTTATAATATATTATAAAGAAAAATCCAACCCAGGTCTCTTTAAAGAAAGTGATTTTTAAAGCATTTTATCAAAATGACCACAAATTCTCATATTAATAAAAGGAATTACATTAATAACATGTTCTATTGGTTTAATGCCATTAAAAGGCATGTGGCTGATATTGAGATTTATTAATGCCACATTTTCTTGGTCATCTTAAAATAGTCTCAAATTAAAAAATAACTTTGCTTTGTCCTCAGGGAAATGTGGGCCACCACCACAAGTAGACTTTGCAGAAACTTCAACAGAAATGACAAAACCTGAATACAGTTCAAGGGAGAAAGTTGAATACCTCTGCTTTAATAAATACACACTGGATCTGAGTCCCCCCAACTCCAAATACTTGACCTGTGAACAAGGCGAATGGAGAGGGAATATTAAGTGTTTAAGTAAGTATGAACACTAAACCATACATCAAAAACACGTTAGGCTTTACTTACTGTATTTGTTTATTATTATTATTTGTAAGTTTGATGTAACCTTGTAGTTGTAGGTTGTGCTGCTGAATCAATGACTGTGTATTGTAACAGTGACAGTGAGATGTTGTGTTTGTTTCAGAGCCTTGTTCAGTGACGGTGGAGGAAATGGATAAAAGAGGTATAGAGCTGTATTGGGGTGGACGGCAAAAGATATTCTCATCACATCAGGACAGAATCACCTTTGCATGTCAGAGTGGCAAATCTTTAATAGGCAGCAGTAACCTCCTAATACAATACTGTAATGATGGAGAGATGTATTTGCCTGAGTGTGTGTGACAAGGAGAATAAAACATCACTGATGCATCAGCTGTACTACTAATAAAAAATAAATGGACCAAATCAAAATAAACCCTTTTTCATAATTTCTCTGTTCTCTGTTTTTCAGTTTCTCTGTTTTGGAATTATTGCAATTAAAACTAAATAAATTATAAAATCAACATTCAAAATAAAATGTAAAATAATCCAAATAAATGTGCATGTATGAAAATGACATTAACTCATTTAATGCCAGCTAAGTGAGCATGTGTATGAAAAACGCTAAAAAAAAAAAAAAGATTGCCTGTAAAAAAAACAAAAAAAAAACACAGGTAAGACTGATGGTCCGTTTTGAACCTTATGTTAACTATAAGTAACTGTGCAAATACTGTACATGTCAACTAACTCTCATTAGAGTATTAGTAGACTGTCTGCTTAATATCTGCAAACTCTTTATTGTGATGCTCCTCCAACAGACACTCTAACTGTGCAAATGCATGTCAACTTATTCTAACCCTAACCCTACCAGTCTAATGCTCTACTAACAATGATAGTTAGTAGACATGAAGGGGCAGTGTTACTTATAGACAACAGAATGTGTAAAAGGGACCATCCTTGAAACCAAAACACCAAACAGAAAATTGCAAATAATCATGTATTTTTTACTATCATGCAAATATGTGGAAAGAAATACATGAGTTATTAACTCATGCTTTTAGTATCCTGTCAGTGCATTTGGGGTCTACAGTATATGACCCCAATATTTAAAGACTGATTGTAAAAAAGAATTACATTTTTAATAATACATATAATATATTCTTTTATTTTTGTTTACTTCTCATCTATACAGTAATGCTGTGTTTTTGGATATACAAAGTACTTTTGTACCTATTTACCACACAATTCCTCAACTATAACATTATAGCTTGCATGTGAAATATTAATTTTTTATGAAAAAAATACTTAAATAATTATCTAAATTAAATATAAGTTGTTTCTGGATATTGATCTAGGTGTTGGCTGTATAATTCTGCCATCTGTTGGTCAAATAAAAACCTGAAGGAATTAAAATTTAAGAAATACATTGTTTTGTCCATAGAGGGGCAATAGAGTTCAGTGGCGTGCAGGTCCGGATTGGCTAATCGGGAGCACCGGGAGAATTCCCGGTTGGCCGGTCTGTTTTATTAGCCAGAAGGGCCGGTGTTGTCATGGCACTGGGTTGAATGCTTTCCCCATAGGCTCCAGTCACAGCGCAGCCCCACTATTTTATTATTATTTTCTCGCAGCCCCACAAAAATTTAAGTCAGTTGTTAGAGATGTGCGAACAAAAAATAAGAGATACAAAACATGGATAATAGGCGCAAAGGCGGCGCTGAAGAGGCCAGAATAATAAAAAATCTCTAGAAACTCAAGCGCCAAATAGCCTACGAGTCAGAGCCGTACCCACCATTGAGGTCTCTGATTTTTCTGAGTGTATAACGTTGTGAAATAATTGGCTAATATTAACTCTAATTTGGTGCTGCAATGATTCGCATATCGCGACGATAACCGACCTCATCATCTGAGCTGCTTCTGCAAACACTGCTCGTCGGCAATGGCAAAATGTTTGAGATGACCGATCAAAGCAAGCGGGATTTATTCTAGGGGGTGGCCTGGGGTGGCCAGGGCCACCCCTGAAAGCTCATTGGCCACCCCTGTGGCCACCCCAGATCTGATAGGTAGTTGCATGTTCGTCGACACAACAAGAGATGCTGTCAATGATGACAGCTGATCAACTGATTTAAAAGATGTTCAAAAGTTACTTTTTAAAGAAGCACCTTAATCCTTAAAACATTTTTGGTCTGTTGGCATAGGGGTGGAACGGTACATGTATTCCTATTGAACCGAAACGGTTCGGTGCATGAATTTACACGGAGAATACATGGTATAAAAAAATAAATAAAACTCGCGTGCAAATTAATGAATGTAATGCTGCGGAACTACTGCTAGATACGCGGGTTATTTGTGGAAACCTAATCTGAACCCCTGCCTTAAGCTAGGTTTGTTTATACTTTCGCCTCCGCAGCGCGAGCCTCCGATGACGGCGCGCGCGCCTTCCCAAATGGACGAGGCATTTACTTCGCGCTCGCCGGTGTACTATCTTTGAAACGACAGGATGCGACTCGGTGTTCTCTAAACCACCAGGAATCAGCGGCGAGAAGTAGTAAGGTATTCGTGAATGTTTATTTAAGTACAACACTTTAGTAGACCAAAACCACACCTAAAAAAGAGTTGTGTAAAGCAGTAACCAGATTATTCCGTGACATTAGAGAGAAAAAATGGATATGAGAACGTAACCTACAACTAAATTAACGTTACATATTTTCTAAACATTTTTATTTAGTTTTGTGAACCTTTTATAAAACATGGCCATTTATTTTTATTTAAAGGGCTTATGTCTTCTATTGTAGGCTCATTTTGTTAATGTAAGCAACTAATTTAGATGCAAGGTTAGGATTAGGCAATCAGCACATAAATAAAAGATGCTGTATTTTCAGTTTTATGGCTGATTGTCTTATTTTGTTTACAAGTTAATGTTAACTAACTTAATGTTAACAAGATAATGTGGGGTACTTATTGTTTACTGTTCACATATTAGCCTACTTTACACACTTCAGGCTGTTGCAGCTGCTCATGGACTGTATGACACTAGGTGGTACAGACTGAGACATGCACAATAAAATAAAAATGCCTTCTGCATTTTTGTTTTGCTTTTCCCTCCATTGTACCGAATTCATACCGAACCGTGACTTCTGTGTACCATTCCACCAGTTGGCATCATTGGACTTTAAGTCTTGTCTTGTGGTCTTGTGGCCTATGTGAAAGCATTTTGTAGCAGGAGAATGAGCAAAAAGCAAGAACTAGCTACCACTATTGCACTTGTTACTATTATTAGAATCCTCTATTGTTAATGCGAGTTTCAAGGTTTACATAACATTACTTTATAGTAGATATGGCCACCCCACACTAGCTTAGTGTCCCATCTTGGCCACCCCAGTAAAAATGTCCTGGATACGCCACTGGTTCACAGAAGCGCGAGAGTAAACTTTCTCAAAGTTGAACAAGTCATTTTTTCTTTCATCTATCCCTTGCTCTCTCTCTGCATGTGTGTGTGTGTGTGTAGGCATTAGGTCTTACTGATTCCACTCAGTCCTCTACATTTGTGGCTGATTTCATTTAGATTCCATACAGACTCTCTCTATATGATAGTCACACGTACGTTTTTGTGTGTGTGCATGCGTGCGTGTGTGTGTGTGTTCATTAGGTCTCACCCCTTTTATCTTTTTTCTGCATTTGTGGCTGATTTTATTTGGCTGTGGCAGTCATACCTTTTTGTATGTGTGTTTGTGTGATTTGTGCTCCAGTTCCAGGACTTCATTGTGATATGAAATTTTCAGATTTATAGGTTTTGACAAATGAAAATAAACCCCCTTTTTTTCTTTTTTTTTCATTCGTTTCAATGTGGGGTCATATTGACCCCAAAGGTCATGAGTGTGACTTTTTTTTACACACTTTTAGAACAACCGAATCAAGCCCAGTTTTTTTGAGTGTGTGTATGGATAGATCATTTAGAAAAAGTCACAAGATTTATTCCACTGAGATAAAGGGAACCATTATTTTTAACAAAAGAAAAGTCGATTGGGGTCATATAGACCCTAGAACACAAACTAGGGTTAAACTTTATTTTTGCTAGGTTTCTGGCTGATTACAAATGAGATTCTGACATGTCTATATGTTTTATGATCACGATTTATAGGACACATAGCAAAAATACATAAATAATGAACCTTTTACAGTTGTTTATTTAATTGTATTTTTTACAATTGATTGGACACATTTCTCATTACTTAGGTCATTTATTAAAGTCTCTTCACACAGTTCTCCTAACCAATTGTCACAGTAGACACTAAACACTAAAAATACAAAACAATACATGTCTCAAATCAAGCCATTGTTCCATAACACTAGCAACAGTTGTCATTCAACTAACATACTGTTCTTTGTCACTCATAAAACAAAGACCTAAAGCACTAAAACTTCTTTACAAAACAAAATGACACTCTCTACTCATTAAAATTCACTGCAGAATATTTGACATGGTCAACAAGTCCTCCAACCGATCATAATGGTCGTTTCCTCAAATACGACCCAATGCATCGTTTCCTAAAATAGTGCCCCTATAGGCGGCGGGATATATGCCACATGGAGTCGCCTCGATGCTTTGTGGGTTTTCTAATATAATTGAGGCTAATACAGGTAGGCTATGCTATCAGCGAACATGATAATATACAAATTTTAGAACAAAATAAATATGCAAGGCGCTTTGTGCTGTTTCATCTTGCTTTGTGGTGATTAACATTAGTTGTGTTACAGCAGGTTTTTACTTGGGAATAACGTTGTATGAAATGTGAAAATGAAATATTCAAAAGTAAATGGAAAAGTTAGACAGCGTGTGAACATGACATTAAACTTCACTTTTATTTATATCCATCATAACAATATTCCAATTATGTTAATCCCTATAATTATGTCGTCTATTCAAGAATGTAAAGTTATACGTCGCGTGTCAAATCATTAAGGGATGTGATTTTTCTCATTATTTTAACATGTTTGAGGGTCAAATCTTTTGACCAGATCACATCAGCATTTTAATCCCCAAACCTCTACTAAAGTAATGTTATGGTATTTAGTATCATGGTATGACAGAGCCTCGGGTTAAAGAGACGCTTGCAAGCTATCTCTCTCCTGAGTCGGCGTCATCATAACCCTGACGTTATCCAGCAGCCATCATAAATAATAGATAAATATTATTAGGCAGCGCTGGTCGGTAAAGTATATATAAGTACATGGATGAATGTGAGGATGTCAGCACTGACGCTATCTGAGAATTGCGTCATGTAACAGATAAACTACCGGGGAGGGACGGTTTCGAGAAATCGTTTCTCCTCTGCATTCTCTGGCGGGCGACTCTCTGAGGAGGGTCGCAGCGCTGCCAGTTCGGTGGTTTCCTGCTGGTGGCCACGGAGTGATATATATTAAGTTTTTCTGATGTAAAGAAAAATAAATATAAAATATGTCTGTTCTTCTGAACTCTCTGCTTAAAAAAAAAACGAGGAAATAACTATTCAGCGGCGTTCCAGAGGTTTCTTCCTCACCGATCTAATGTTCCTGAGACAGGCTGGGCAGTCTCAGCAGTCTCCGCAGTCTCAGCAGTCTCAGCAGTCTCAGCCTACTAAAGCTCTTCGCAGCATAAAGTGCTGCAAAACAGAGCGTCGCCATTCGGGCTCATCCACAATCGAGAGGGACCTGCGTGGCGGTCGCAGTCTAGCCAGTTAGAGATATGCAAGATCTGAGGACTGTTTTATCTCTAAAAAAAGCTTGGAAGAAGAAGTCCTGACGCTGAGGCTATCAGGTTTCTGAAGGTTCCTCCGGGGCAGGGACGGTTTTGAGAAATCGTTTCTCCTCGGCGACCTCTGGGGTGCGATTCTCTGAGGAGGGTCGCAGCGCTGCCAGTTTGGTTGTTCCCTGCCAGTTTGCTGTTCAGGGCACTGAGGTGTCAGCGTCCCCATACGATCCTCCGCGGAGGGTCGTAGAAAGGTCAGTTCGGTTGTTCCCTGCCGGTTCGCCGTTCAGGGTACCAAAGTGACTGTTCAACCAAATCCAGAGGCCAGTCTCGAGAGACTGGTGCCCTCAGTAGAATTTCTGTCAGCGTGGAAACTACTGCCACATATTTCTCAGTGGGTCCTGCACACTATAGAAAAGGGTTTCAGAATTCAGTTCGGTTCTCGTCCGATTTCTAGGAGTCCTCCCCACAGTGGTGGACCCCAAGCAGGCTCTGGTTTTGGAGCAGGAAGTACTGACACTTCTGCAAAAGGAGCTATAGAAGGGGTTCCTCCTCCCAGCAGACAGTCGGGGTTTTTCAGCCGTTACTTCATTGTTCCGAAAGAGGATGAGGGGTTGCGTCCTATTCTAGACCTGTGTCAATTAAACAGCAGGTTTCAGAATCTCAAGTTCAAAGTATGCTTACGCTAATATGATTGTGTCACAGATTCAGCCCGAGGACTGGTCTGTCACAATAGACGTGAAGGACGCTTACTTATCTATCCATCCTCATCACAGGAGGTTCCTGAGGTTTGCTTTCAGGGGCGAAGCATACCAGTATCGGGTTCTTCCATTCGGCCAAGGTTTATCAGCCCGCATCTTTACAATATGCGTGGATGCAGCTCTGGCTCATCTGAGACTCCAGTGCATTCGCATATTATACTATATAGACGATTGGTTGATCCTAGCTCAATCTGAGCACATGGCAGTTCGGCATCGAGATGTCGTTCTGTCTCATTTAAAGATGTTGGATTTGCGACTCAACTCCAAGAAGAGTGTGCTCCTCCGAGCTCAGAGGACCACTTTTCTAGGTGTATTATGACATTCACAACGATTCCCCGTAAATGGGGTAAAACTAGGCCAGTCACTCACTGTGGAACAGTTTCAGACTGTTGGGTCTCATGGCAGCTGCGTCCAACGTAATTACTTTTGGCCTTCTGTACATGAGACCCCTGCAGTGGTGGCTCAGGACCAAGGCGTTTTCTCCGAGGGGAAATCCGTTTTCGCATGATCAAGGTCACGCGGCTATGCCTACGTACATCGGTCATGTGGAAGAACCTTGGTTAAGTGTTGGGGGCCCAGTGTTGGGGGCTTCTTGTCGACGCATAATGCTATCGACGGATGCTTCCCTCACAAGTGGGGGGTGATCATGAGTGGTCACTCGGCGAAGGGTCTTTGGCAGGACCATCTTCCATTTTGCACATAATTGGCTAGAAGTGATGGCGGTATTCCGAGAATCTCAATACTTCCTGTCAGACCCGAGAGGTCACCATGTGCCTGTCCTTCCGGACAACACACTGATGGTCTCGTATATCAGAGCAGATATCCTGTTGAGGCAGGGACTGAGGCCCAGGGAATGGACACTTCACCCCGAGGTGGTGGAGCTTCTTTGGGAGAGATTCGGTAAAAACTCAAGTCTACCTTTCGCATTGTTTTATACAACGCATTGCCCTCTGTGGTTCTCCCTGACGCATCCATCTCCGCTTGGACTGGATGCGATGTGGTTGAGGCTACACCTGTATGCATTTCCCGATATCTTTGCTCCCGGGAGTTCTGGAGAGGGTTTGCCGGTTAGGGGCTTGTCTATTATTAGTAGCCCTACTGTCAGACCTACTGTCCCTTCTAGTTGGCTCTCGCTTGGAGATTCCGATCAGGAGGGACTTAGCGTCCCAATCAGGGATACAATATTTCACCCTCTTCCGGAGTAATGGATACTGTGGGCTCGGCCTCTGAGGGGGCCCAGCTCATAGATTCAGGTCTCTCGACCGAGGTCGTGGAGACCATACTCCAGTCTAGAGCTCCCTCCACGAGAATACTGAATATGCATTGAAATAGAAACTGTTCTCTGCCTGGTGGGGAGAACACCTTCTGAATCTTGTTATCTGCCCTGATGGTACAGTACTTGATTTCTGCAATGAATGTTTCTTTGCTGGATTTTCTCTGAGGAGAGATCCTTAATTTCGTTTTCTCCATGGTACATGAGGCAGAGGCCTGCACATACTTGGATTTGCACCTGGCATGGTGATAGTCTTTCTTCACACTAGGCCAGGTTGTATTCCTAGGTCCCTACTAAATTTGTGGGTCATTTGTGCTGCTTCTGTCCGGCTCCACCTAATACCCCAGATCAGGAAAAACGTAATCTGTTATGCCCTGTCTGGGCTTTGGATGCTTATGTCCACAGAGCTGCCCTGTGGCATATATAAGAACAATTATTAGTCTGCTTTGGGTTACCTAAGATAGGTTACCCTGCATCTAAACAGATAATGAGCAAGTGAGTAGTTGAGGCTATCTCACTTGCTTATGAAGCGGCCGGACAGCTTTCACCTTTGGCTGTCCGGGCCCATTTTACGAGGAGTATGGCTGCCTCTATGGCTCTAATTTCGGGAGTTTCCCTTCACAACGTTTGTGATGCGGCAGGCTGACTTCGACCTCTCCACTCCTGGGGCTAGGTTGCTTGCTTCTTAGTGTGCGCAAGGACTTCACTCAGAACGGGCACTTGTCATTATGGCGTAGTGGGTATGAGGTTCCCACAAGCGTAAAACACAGCGTGAGTTCCCTTGATAGGGAACGTCTCTGGTTACGTATGTAACCTTAGTTCCCTGCGTTCGCCTGCCATACTTCCTGCATGCCCTGATCGACTTGCTTGAGGCTTATCAGAAACTGTCACGCACTGCGTTCAGGGGTGCTTTATAGTTTCCTGGTCTATGACGTCACCCGCC
Organism: Phoxinus dragarum; assembly: GCA_033366665.1. NCBI lineage: Eukaryota > Metazoa > Chordata > Actinopteri > Cypriniformes > Leuciscidae > Phoxinus > Phoxinus dragarum. The sequence goes on from JARPMJ010005087.1 coordinate 40,859, forward strand.
TATGACGTCTCGCTCTTTCATTGGACTGATTATACACGTGCTTCAAGACGCAACACTCGGAGGGGTTCCCACAAGCGTAAAACGCAGCGTTTCGTTCCCTCTCAGGGAACTAAGGTTACATACATAACCAGAGACGTTTTCTATGTCACTGAACCACAATTTTCTTAATAAAGTATACACAATATGTTTAATTATCTCCTTAAAGTTTTTTAATGAAAATTCAGTAAGCTAAACCTTCAAATTGGCTAGTAAGCTAAACCTTCAACTACGCAAGATATTTGAACAAATAAACAATATTCACTACAAAAATAAAAATAGGTTTATCAATCACTTCAAACCAAGCTTTTTTATCTTGTGAATTTTGTAGATTTTGACATTTATGTTATGCTTATTGCTATAAAATAATCTATTCAATTCAGGGTTTTTAGTATTTACAAATCTCAAATTCTGATATAAGGGTTGCAAAATCACAAATCTCACAACTTAAAGGTTGTATCAGCGATTTCAGGCCCACACATAAATGATCACATTCATCTAATCTTTCCTAACGATCCGCTAGCTGCCCGCCCCATAAGCAGGCCGTCAAAAAGCCGCGTGTCTGTAGGCAGCCTAGGCTCTGAGATCTGCACACAAAAACAATTGGTTTGACCAACCACTGATATTTGATATTTATGTTCACAGTCAACATTTCACAGTCACAACAACTCTTTTTTTCAATATTTATTGGGGACAAAAATACAATTGTATTAATTTTCCGTGTCCTATTTTGAACATAATTAATTGTTTGCAGAGAATCACATGACAACCATTTGTAAACAAAATTAAAGACCTTTGAGTTGAACAATTCAGTGTTTACATAAAAAAGTCCAGTAAGTAAGATCCAGTAAATGACATCCAGCCTTTACATTTCCAAATCATCGTCATAAGAGACAACAACAATTTAATCAGTCAGTCGATTACTTTAAGGCTCAAACTCTTCTTTTGCATCTGATTTTATTTTATTTATTTTTTAGTTCAATAGATTCTTTGCAATGACTGTACTTTTGCAATGTTTAAAAGTTCTAAAGTGTTGTGAATCTTCTTCAATCTCACACATTATGCTCTATGGGACAAATTCATTCACCACATAATGTACTTTATGATTTGATTCAAGAAGAACAGGAGCCAATGAAAAACATGAACAGAATTAAACTACAGAGGTCAGAGGTGAACATGGCATGTTGGAACCTTTGCTTCATGTTCATGTGTTGAAAAACTAAGACTCAAGAATTTTGACTTCTCTAAAGTAACATTTATTTTGGTGTGTTTAAATAGCAAATAAGAATAGCTTCATCAGATAAGATTTTTGTGTTGTTGTTTCACTTATATGAAATATTGCTTGTGCACAGAGTGGTCCGGTGTAAGAAAAACCTCTCTTTGACTTTGATAAATGATTAACTTGTTGATCCACAAGCAGACAAGAGTATCAGAGACAGACCAAAAAAGATACTTGTGAATTGAGATCAAAATGAAAGTTCCTGTAAAACTCCTCGGCTTCGTATTTTGGGTGTTTTCCTTAAAATTTGCCCAAAGTCAAGGCAAGTGATTTTTTGGTGTCATTTATTTGAATGTCATTTTAATTTAGATTTTATTGACTTGAATATAAATGTTATATTATATGCACTTCGCAGACTGTAGCTTTAGATAGTGTTTTGACGAGTTGTGCATTTATTTCATTTTATACATGACAGTTACGTTCAATAGCAATTCAATTTGATGGAATTTTAAAAAATATTTTAAATGCATAAATCTTGAAAAAGGGTTAAAAAATGTTTAAGATTATAGAGAAACACTTCTGCATTTGGTGCTGAACTTATTGCATGTTATTAAAATAATGTAAATCTTGTTTCAGAAATTAAATGTGAAGTTCCACGTAACCAGCATGTGTATCGGCCAGAACATTACTTCAGGGGAGAAGAGAAATTGGGAGCAAAAAGATCTTACTATTGCATATCTGGATATGATAAAATGTCAGCAGAGGCCACATGCACACGAGACGGATGGACACCAAAACCACTGTGTGCTGGTATGTGCTCATATTACTGTTTAAGTTTGTGCAAATTAATCATTATCATATAATATGAATTGTAATTAATTTGATGGATATTTCTTTACAGTAATGTGTGCAGCACCAAACATCCCAAATGCAGAGATTGTGGAAGATCAGGGAACAAAATACATCGTCAATTCAAGAATACAATATAAATGTAATCCTGGGTTTGAACCAGAGCAGCCTGTACACATCACCTGTATTTCCCAGACTGAATGGACAGGCATACAGCAATGCACTGGTGTGTTACAGTAACGTATATTACAGATACTATAACTTTTTCAATTTTCAAATCATTATCTTCACAATGATATGAACTCAAAAACATATTTAATAATATCAGAATTTTTACGTTTTTAAACTGTTTCCTCGCAGGAAAGCAGAAACCGTGCCGTGATCTAACCGTGGAAAACGGGTTCATATACAGCCACCTCTCCAATAATGAAGAAATCATTTACTCCTGCAACACGGGTTATAAACCTTTCACTGGGAACTGGTGGGATTCAGTGACATGCAGCAGCGGCTCTTGGTCTGAAGAACCTCTGTGCATCCGTGAGTTTTATTATTGTCAGTCTCAGGTGTTAGACGAATGATAGTTTACTGAAATGTGCTTCCTGATTTCTGTCTTTACAGGGGAGGAAGAATGTGGTGCTTTTCCCAGTGTTCCCCATGGAAAACTAAAGCAAACCAAAAATACTTTTCGTGATGGAGACACAACAGCACTTGAATGTGATCCAGGGTTCATACCAACTCAGCGCTTCATAACATGTGTCAATGGTGCATGGGAGAAACCAGTTTGTGAGGGTGAGCTTCTCAAACTCTTATTGCATGTTTGTGAGGAGCATATAGTGGACAATATAATCTATTGACAATGTTAACCTCAGTTCATGAATTTCCATACATTTATTTTTTTCTTCTTTAGTGGGTGTGCATTGTAAAATTCCTCTAAAAGTGGAAAATGCACTCATAACATCTAAACCTGAAGAATTGTATGTAGATGGATCAAGTGTAACATACGCATGTCGAAGATCATTCTCAATGAATGGGAAAAATAGAGTTTTCTGCCGTAATGGAATATGGGAAGAAACACCAACATGTAAAGGTAAGATTGTGATTGGTGATTGGTGATGATTTAAAACTTCTTACAGATTAGAAAACAAAACATTCTTGTAGGTGAAAATCAAGAAAGATAATTGGATATTTGAAAATCATGAGGAATAACATCAAGTCCACATAAAATGTTGTGGTAGTCATGACAACTATTATTAAATCAATTTGCTTTGAAGACTTTGTTGAAATTGAGTTTTGCCACATTTTCTTTAGATTAATATGATAATATTATAATGTTAAACTTCATCAGTTTTAAATTATTTTAAAATTGACTTGTTTTTCTCTTCTGGAAAAAATATGGATGACTCATCCAATGCAACAGTTTTTTGTCCAAATGTTTTCTAGAATCGAAATCAAATGAGTGTTTTAGTGCCATTGAGCTACAGGTCCTTCCCATAAAGCAGTCTTCTCATCTGCTTGAAGACAATAGAGAAAGAAGGTTGAGATATAATGTGCAAACTTGAATATATCCAAAGCTATTGAGTAAAATTTAAAATAATGAATCTGACTCAACTCAGCCTCTCTTTGCATATTTTCTTAAGAAATTAAGCCTAAATTAACATATCACAGTTAAATCTAACTTGGGCTAAAATTTTGTTTTGTAGATATTGAAAAATTAGGATTTTTGATGCTTCATCTTCTTACCCTTATTTCTACATGATTATGTTTTGTACAGAAGTGACTTGTGAGCTTAAGTCAACCACATTCGGAGTAAAAAAGATCAAGCCGAAGGGAAAAACTATTTTCAGAGCTGGAGAAAGAGTGGAGATCACCTGCACTGAAACATACTGGATCTTTCAAACAAAAGAAAACGTCAAATCATTTACATGTGGAGAGAATGGGCAGTGGGATTATCCGCCTGTTTGTGCGGGTAAGATTCTTTTTTTTTTAAATTGAAGCATTTTTTCAAGATTAAGACATTTCAATTAATAGTAAAATTACATCACATTGAATTGAATAATCTTTTATATATTGTTCATATTTTGAATTAAGAAATTTAAATTACTCTAAAAACAAACTAGAGCTTAATAAAAATTTTGTATACATCTTAATGGAACAATGAAATGGACCATTTAGTTTGATTTGTATTCATTAATTTAAAAAAGAAATATACAAAACGTTTTGTTAAGCTCTAGTTTTTTTTATCATTTAAAATTCTTAATTTAAAATCCTCGAATCGTCTAAGGCAAGTCAGCAGTGACTGCGCGCGCTCGCCCGTAAGCTGCGCGCACATGGCGGCCGAGTCGATTTCCATACCGATAAAAGAGATCCTCTGCACGGGGCAAAGTTTGCTCTTCTCCCAGTTGACCCGAAGGCCCAGACGGGCTAGGTGCCGGAGCACTAGGTCCCTGTGTTCGCAAACCTGTTCCCGAGAGTGAGCTAGGATTAGCCAGTCGTCGAGATAATTCAGGATGCGAACCCCATGTTGCCGTAGCGTACCTTCGTGAAGACGCAAGGACAAAGAGCCAGCCCGAATGGGAGAACCGCGTGCTGGTATGCCTGCCCCTCGAAAGCAAACCGCAAGAACGGTCTGTGTCGAGGAAGAATGGAGACATGAAAGTAGGCGTCCCTCAGGTCGATCGCTGCAAACCAATCATGTGGCTGCACACATTCGAAAATGCGTTTGGCCGTGAGCATCTTGAACGGAAGCCTGTGAAGGGAACGGTTCAAGACGCGCAGGTCCACGATTGGTCGTAACCCGCCGGTTTTCTTGGGGACAATGAAGTAGGGGCTGTAGAAGCTGGACCTCATTGCGGCTGGAGGGACAGTCTCGATTGCACCCTTCGCCAGCAGGGTGGCAACCTTGACAGGGGCATGACAGGGGCATTGAAGCGGACTCCCCTGAAGCGGGGAGGAGACCGCGTGAACTGAATCGCATAGCCGAGCCTGATGGTTCGTGCGAGCCAGCGGGACAGGTTGGGAAGCTCTAACCAGGCTCCCAAGGACTGTGCCAGCAGGGTCATGCGAACGACAGACGTCCCCCCGGGGGTGCAGCGAAGCGGAATGACCGGCCCTGATGTGGGTGGCATAGCGGCCCGGTGTGGGGGCACGGTCATTACCCGCACCTGCCAGAGGAGGCCAGGGAAGGACCAGCGTTCCACCGGGGTGTGCTCTGGCAGGGTTCCGGCGACAGAGGGGGATGAGAGCGGCGAGGCCCGTGGGCAGCGCGCGCTGTCATCCCCTTCTGGGGGCTCAGAGACGGGGATGTAAGTTCTTTCTTTAACCACATTAGGGTGCTGCCCCCCCCGTGGGTGAGCAGCGGGGAGTGGATAACAAAAGATTCTCCCCCGGCCCTCCACCGGGGGAAGGAGTGGTCCTGCTGTCATATCCTGACAAAAACTGGTCGCCATCTCTGAGCAGCCCGTCTCAGCAACGCCGCTTGGCCTGACGTTTAGCGGGGCGCGGGCCTGGAGGGTGCTGGGGCGCCTTGCTACGACTTCCTCCACGACACGGCCCGGGTGAAGGCTGCTGCTGGGGCCGTGCGGGAGGGGCGGGAGTCGCGGGAGGGCGCCTTCTGCGGCGAGCAGGCTGAGGCGTCTGTGCCGACAGCTGGGTGGAGGCAGCATGTGTTTGTAAAACACTATTTATTTTGGTTTTGAGTGGTTGGTGAAACCATTTGTTTTTGTGTGCAGATCTCAGAGCCTAGGCTGCCTAGAGACGCGTTTTTTTTTATGGCCTGCTTATGGGGCGGGCAGCTAGCGGATCGTTAGGAAAGATTAGATGAATTTGATCATTTATTTTTGGGCCTGAAATCGCTGATACAACCTTTAACTTATTAACTAATTTATAATTTTTAGTTTGATATTTATGTTCACAGTCAACATTTCACAGTCACAACAACTCTTTTTTTCAATATTTATTGGGGACAAAAATACAATTGAATTAATTTCCTGTGTCCTATTTTGAACATAATTAATTGTTTGCAGAGAATCACATGACAACCATTTGCAAACAAAGTTAAAGACCTTTGAGTTGAACAATTCAGTGTTTACATAAAAAAGTCCAGTAAGTAAGATCCAGTAAATGACATCCAGCCTTTACATTTCCAAATCATCGTCATAAGAGACAACAACAATTTAATCAGTCAGTCGAACACTTTAAGGCTCAAACTCTTCTTTTGCATCTGTTTTTATTTCATTTATTCTTTTAGTTCAATAGATTCTTTGCAATGACTGTACTTTTGCAATGTTTAAAAGTTCTTCTTCAATCTCACACATTATGCTCTATGGGACAGATTCATTCACCACATAATGTACTTTATGATTTGATTCAAGAAGAACAGGAGCCAATGAAAAACATGAACAGAATTAAACTACAGAGTTCAGAGGTGAACATGGCATGTTGGAACCTTTGCTTCATGTTCATGTTAAAAAACTAAGACTTCTCTAAAGTAACATTTCTTTTGGTGTGTTTAAATAGCAAATAAGAATAGCTTCATCAGATAAGATTTTTGTGTTGTTGTTTCACTTATATGAAATATTGCTTGTGCACAGAGTGGTCCGGTGTAAGAAAAAACACTCTTTGACTTTGATAAATGATTAACTTGTTGATCCACAAGCAGACTAGAGTATCAGAGACAGACCAAAAAAGATACTTGTGAATTGAGATCAAAATAAAAGTTCCTGTAAAACTCCTCGGCTTCGTCTTTTGGGTGTTTTCCTTAAAATTTGCCCAAAGTCAAGGCAAGTGATTTTTTGGTGTCATTTATTTGAATGTCATTTTATTTACAATGAATTTCAAAACATTTCTTTTTTTCTTCTTTAGTGGGTGTGCATTGTAAACACATTTTCTTGGTCATCTTAAAACAGTCTGAAAATAACTTTGCTTCAGGGAAATGTGAGCGACCACCACAAGTGGACTCTGCAGATACTAAAGAAATGACAAAAACTGAATATAATTCAGGGGAGAGAGTTGAATACATTATATAAATGTTATGCACTTCCCAAACTGTAGCTTTAGAGAGTGTTTTGACAAGTTGTGCATTTATTTCAGCATTTAATACATGACAGTTACGTTCAATGTAGGAATTAAATTAGATGGAATTAAAAAAATATTTTAAATGCATAAATCTTGAAAAAGGGTTAAAAAATTTAAGATTATAGAGAAACACTTCTGCATTTGGTGCTGAACTTACGGCATGTTATGAAAATAATGTAAATCTTGTTTCAGAAATTAGATGTGAAGTTCCACGTGACCAGCATGTGTATTGGCCAGAACTTTACTTCAGTGGAGATATGAAGTTGAGAGCAAAAAGATCAGGTATACTGTTCAGGTTTGTGCAAATGAATCATTATCATATAATATGAATTCTAATTAATTTGATGGATATTTCTTTACAGTAATGTGTGCAGCACCAAACATCCCAAATGCAGAGATTGTGGGAGACCAGAGAACAAAATACATCATCAATTCAAGAATACAATATAGATGTAATCCTGGGTTTGAACCAGAGCAGCCTGTACACATCACCTGTATTTCCCAGACTGAATGGACAGGCATACAGCAATGCACTGGTGTGTTACAGTAACGTATATTACAGATACTATTACTTTTTCAATTTTCAAATCATTATCTTCACAATGATATAAACTCAAAAACATATGAGATCAGAATTTTTAAGTTTTTAAACTGTTTCCTCGCAGCAAAACAGAAATCGTGCCGTGATCTATCCGTGGAAAACGGGTTGATATACAGCCACCCCTCCAATAAGAAAGAAATATTTTACTCCTGCGACACGGGTTATAAACCTTTCACTGGGAACTGGTGGGATTCAGTGACATGCAGCAGCGGCTCTTGGTCTGAAGAACCTCTGTGCATCCGTGAGTTTTATTATTGTCAGTGTCAGGTGTTAGACGAATGATAGTTTACTGAAATGTGCTTCCTGATTTCTGTCTTTACAGCGGAGGAAGAATGTGGTGCTTTTCCCAGTGTTCCCCATGGAAAACAAAAGCAAACCAAAAATACTTTTCGTGATGGAGACAGAACAGCACTTGAATGTGATCCAGGGTTCATACCAACTCAGCGCTTCATAACATGTGTCAATGGTGCATGGGAGAAACCAGTTTGTGAGGGTGAGCTTCTCAAACTCTTATTGCATGTTTGTGAGGAGCATATAGTGGACAATATAATCTATTGACAATGTTAACCTCAGTTCATGAATTTCCATACATTTCTTCTTTAGTGGGTGTGCATTGTAAAATTCCTCTAAAAGTGGAAAATGCACTCATAGCATCTAATCCTGAAGAATTGTATGTAGATGGATCAAGTGTAACATACGCATGTCGAAGATCATTCTCAATGAATGGGAAAAATAGAGTTTTCTGCCGTAATGGAATTTGGGAAGAAACTCCAACATGTGAAGGTAAGATTGTGATTGGTGATTGGTGATGATTTAAAGGTTCTTACAGATTAGAAAACAAAACATTCTTGTAGGTGAAAATCAAGAAAGATACTTGGATATTTGAAAATCATGAGGAATAACATCAAGTCCACATAAAATGTTGTGGTAGTCATGACAACTATTATTAAATCAATTTGCTTTGAAGACTTTGTTGAAATTGAGTTTTGCCACATTTTCTTTAGATTAATATGATAATATTATAATGTTAAACTTCATCAGTTTTAAATTATTTTAAAATTGACTTGTTTTTCTCTTCTGGAAAAAATATGGATGACTCATTCAACGCAACAGTTTTTTGTCCAAATGTTTTCTAGAATCAAAATCAAATGAGTGTTTTAGTGCCATTGAGCTACAGGTCCTTCCCATAAAGCAGTCTTCTCATCTGCTTGAAGACAATAGAGAAAGAAGGTTGAGTGGCTTCAAAAATGGTCACGTTAATCTTCAGTGAATTTGCTGAATAAAAAAGACTAAAGCAACTTATTAAGTAAAGCAAATCTGAATTTATCCAAACAGGGCCGGCGATTGCTATATAGGCGAACTAGGTGGTTGCTTAGGGCGACAAATGTGTTGGGGGCGCGGGCGCGCTCTAGTGTCGCACTTTACCTACTTCCCATTAATCGAAAAAATCACAGAATTAGAATGACAAGCGGAAAAAAAAACATGTTTATTAAACATGATCATCCTAATGGTGCGTTCACACCGGACGCGAATAGCGCGTCAGGCGCGAGCGATTTCAATGTTAAAGGGGTCATGACATGAGAAACCAAATTTGCCTTGATCTTTTGGTATATAAGAGGTCTTTGTACCATTAAAACGTCCTGCAAGTTTCATAGCTTAAGACGTCCTCCCCATTATAAACGAATCATTTATTTAATCAAGCTCTAAATACAGCTCGTTCTGGATCCATGGTAAGAAGTGACGTCACGGTACGAAGTGACGTACCAGTGTTTGCATATGACCGCCTCCGGCACAAGACAACTACGCTTAAAGCGCAAGACAACTACGCTCATTTCGTATCATTGTCGCGCCCGCGCGCCTCACAAGTGTTCAGTCGACGGACAGCGAGTGGGTCTGTGTACAGGGAAAGTACGATGCCGCAGATGTGCTGTTCCTGGCTGTGGACAAACAACATCTTTGAATACGCTGTGAAAGATCCAGTCGGCAGGGAAAAATGGATGCACTTTATTTTTTGCGGACGTCTCAGTCACGGCAGTGTTAATTTAAGCGTTTGTTCTATACATTTTAAGGATGACTGTTTTGAGCTTTGCCAGAAAACTGTTGCTCAAAGATAAGTCCGTGCTGACTATTCTGGGCTCAACATCGACGACGCAAACTGCAAGTAATGTATTTAAAACTTTAAACTACTTTTTAAATACGCTGAAAGATCCAGTCGTCAGGGAAAAATGGATGCACTTTATTTTTTGCGGACGTCCCAGTCACGGCAGTGTTCTATACATTTAAGGATGACTGTTTTGAGGAAAAAATCCCAAAATGATGCTGGCTTTGCCAGAAAACTGTTGCTCAAAGATAAGTCCGTGCCAACTATTCTGGGATCAATAACGACGACGCAAACTTACTTTTTACCTTGGCTAATATAAACACATTTGTATAAGAGAATCTTGAAAATATGTCGCCTTTCTAGTAGGCCTACATGTGATAGAAAATTAAATATGTTGCCTTTATCAATGCTGCATCTTCAAAGATGGCCTGTCTGTGCATGCATTTTTGTCCGTGGTACACCCTATCATTTCATTGGAATTAGTTAAATAATGTTAAACTGTTAGCAAATGAAGCTATAGGATAATTATGCAACAATAATCCGTTTTCAAGTGTCTCGGGTTAATTTGTTTTTATTAATTCAAAATAGTTTCACTTTCCATGTGGACACGGGCTGATCCAGTCTTCGTTGTTGTGGTGATGGTTCATGTTCCTCTGATTCCGGCTCAAACATAATAAGGTTTTATCATTGCAAGAGCCATCGCTTCGCATGCATCACCCGCTACTAAACAGTTGCGCCGAATCCGCACAGGTTCTGGCTGGGGGCGTTAATAATTGATGCATAGGCAGCACTGACGTTAGCCAATCATAACAGTGGGCGTTAACACTGAACTCTTAAAGGGGAAACACCCCCAAAACAGACTGTTTGAATCAGAGGATGAGAAACAGGGTGGAAAAAGGTCATAAATCACTACATTTTAAAAAAAAATTGTAAAAAAAAACTATAGTAATACTATAATTGCACCTAAGGGAACATAATAATAAAATAAAATAAACCATGTCATGACCCCTTTAAGTCAATGCAAAGACGCGTTACGCGCGTAAAAAATCCTGCGACGCGAATGAGGCGTAGAGTGCGGCTCGGTAGACGCGAATACGCCTCATTCACGTGTCAAGTTCGCGCGATGGGCGCAAATTGAGCGTCTGGCACGTTACGCGCGAATGATTTTATAGTGCTTTTTGTGCATTCACGCGTTTGACGCGAATTCGCGTCTGCCACACGTTTACTTGTCAACCTGATTATTCGATAGCCTGGCTAATGCCAGACCCAAGTCTCGTTGAGACTTGGGTCTGGGAACCACATGCGCATTTTCTCGTATTTGAGGCGTGGTTTACGAATGCCCGGCGCCGTTTATTGGGTGCTAAGAATGTCTATCAAATGCGCCTGTACGTAGCTCATAGTCATAGCCAATCGTTTCCATTATACCAGATGACGTATGTAGAGACGCCAAAAGCTGACGCCAAAAACTGCTCTTTTTTCGAAATAAACTTGCGTTCTAAACTACTTAGAACAATATCTAAGGCTGCATCAAAATGTAGCTTCGCGTCTGCTGCCATGTTGAATCCATAAACAAACTGCTTAGTTGTGTCGCATAGATGTCGTCATCGTCTTGCTGCTCCCTCCCCGTTCTGTGATTGGTTCCCTAAACGAGGCGAAAATCAGGTCCATGGTTTCCAGACTGCCTTTCTGCGAGAATAAAATCGCGCTGCACAAAGGCAGTATGGGGAAACCCAGGCTAATTATTCGATTGAATTGATGATTATTGTCGATCATTTCCAAACGGGGGGAGTTGCGTTACGTTACGTCAGGCTAGTGCTCAGCTGCTGGCGCGTTGATCGAAAATGAAGTGGTCTAAACCCTCTGGTGCACAGGGACGAAAACAGAGAAAGCAACAAGATTTTAAAAAAGCCTAGTATAGAGGTAAGTCTTCTCATCTCAGTCATTAAGGTGTCAAACGGAATAAATGTACTTAGTATTGTGCACAGGCATTTAGGCTTACTGGCCATCGGGACATCCGGGAGATTCCCGGTGAACTACGTGCTTTTTGGGCTTAACGGCCCATAAAACTGGTTCATCGGCGGCCCATTCGTTTTGTTTTGTTTTGTTTTGCTTAATTGGCGCTGGGTTACTTCCAAGTATATAGCTTACTTTCAAGTATAAACATTTTAAACTAATTATGAAAATTTCCCTTTATTTTTCAGTGCATTTGTTTTTCAATATAGCCTATGGCTATTACTGTCATGGGATTAATATTAACTATTATTATGTAGTAGTGTAATGTAACGACAGACACTAACTAAAAGAGGTTTGAATTTTTGTTTGTTCAATTTGCACACTGAATATGGTTGGAGCTTTTAATTTTGAACTCTCAAAAAGCACCAGAATGATTCTGACTCAACTCTCTTTGCATATTTTCTTAAGAAATTAAGCCCAAATTAACATATCACTGTTAAATGTAACTTGGGCAAAAATTTAGTTTTGTAGAAATTGAAAACGTAGCATTTTTGATGCTTCATCTCTTATTACCCTTATTTCGACATAATTATGTTTTGTACAGAAGTGACTTGTGAGCTTAAGTCAACCACATTCGGAGTAAAAAAGATCAAGCCGAAGGGAAAAACTATTTTCAGAGCTGGAGAAAGGGTGGAGATCACCTGCGCTGAAAAATACTGGGTTTTGTTTACAAAAGAAAACATCAAATCATTTACATGTGGAGAGAATGGGCAGTGGGATTATCAGCCTGTCTGTGAAGGTAAGATTATTATTCTTTTTTTATAGAAGCATTTTTTCCAGATTAACACATTTCAATTAATAGTAAAATTACATCACATTGAATTGAATAATCTTTATATATATTATATATATATATTCATATTTTGAATTAAGACATTTAAATTAGTAAAAAAAAACTAGAGCTTAATAAAACATTTTGTATACATCTTAATGGAACAATGAAATGGACCATTTAGTTTATGATTTGTATTCATTAATTTAAAAAAAGAAATATACAAAATGTTTTATTAAGCTCTAGTTTTATCATTTAAAATTCTTAATTTATTAAATAATAATATGTAAGTATTATTCAATTAAATTTGATGGAATTTTACTATAAATGTATATGCGTACATCTTAAACAAAAGGCTTAAAGCAGTGTGAGATAATAGAGTCTAAATGAGTAGAAAAAATCTTAAAACATTTTCTATAAATATTAATGGAATAAGGAAATGGATAATTTAGTTGATGTGATTCTCATTCATAAAACAAAATGAAAATGTTTACAATAAATATTAATGGAATAAGGAAATGGATAATTTAGTTGATGTGATTCTCATTCATAAAACAAAATGAAAATGTTTACATTTAAGATTTATACAAAGTATTTTATTAAGCTCAAGTTTTTTAATCATTTAAAATTCTTAATTCATAATATGAATAATATGTAAGGATTATTCAATTCAATTTGACGGAATTTTACTATTAATTGAAATCCCTAAATCTTGAAAAATGGCTTAAAAATGTTTTGAGTGTAAGATTATAGAGAAACACTTCTGAATTTCGTGCTGAACTTATTGCATGTTATTACAGTTTTTCTGAATTGCTAAAACACATTTCTTGAAACCATCACTCACTTTCTCACAAAATCACATTTTCAAACCACTGTCAGAGAACCTCTGACTCTTCTGTCAAAATCCAACAATTGCCTCAAAACCATTTTATCTGTGCTCAAAATCAAACAATGCTCTCAGATCATACACACGAGTCAATGTTATAAACACGACAGATCATTCGTTAGACACTACATCAAAAATTGGAGAACACAGAATCCAAAGCATACAGTATCAGAAAAAAAGTAAATTGTAACAAAGTAAACTAATTTTGCAATTACGTTAAACGTCTCAGGTTACGTATGTAACCCTGGTTCCCTGAGAGGGAACGAGACGCTGTGTTGAGACGCGGTGGGAACGCCCTGCGTGATTGCGTCGTGAAGCACGTGTATAATCAGTCCAATGGAAAAAGGGAGACGTCATGGGGCGGATGATGTCATCGACCAGGAAGCTATAAAGCCCTCCCGAGATCATAACACACTAGCTTTGGAAAAGCCTTAAGCAAGATTATCACAGGCATGCTGGGAGTATGGCAAGACAACGCAGCGTCTCGTTCCCTCTCAGGGAACCAGGGTTACATACGTAACCTGAGACGTTCCCTTTCAAGGGAACTCGAGCTGCGTTGAGACGCGGTGGGAACCCTATACCCACGACCCCATATGACAAAAATGCTTGTTGTGTACGAAGACTGTGCGCATACTACGAAACAAGCACCCTAGACCCAGGGGTGGAGTCTAGGTCCAAATCATAAAAACTAACAAATGTATGCGGTGAGGACCAGCCTGCCGCATTACAGATATCCTGAAGTGAAACTCCTGAAATTAGAGCCTTGGAGGCAGCCATACTCCTGGTAGAATGGGCCCGGGCAGCCAAAGGTGAAGGCTGACCAGCCGCCTCATAAGCTAGTGAAATAGCCTCGACTACCCACTTGCTCATTATCTGCTTGGAAGCAGGGCACCCATTTCTGGGTGACCCGAAATAGACAAATAACTGATCTGACTTACGCCACAGGGCAGCTCTGTGAACGTAGGTATCCAACGCCCGAACAGGGCACAGCAAATTTAGCTTTTCCTGATCTGGTGTAATAAAAGGTGGAGGATAAAAGGCCTGCAGCATGATAGGACCCGACACATTAGTGGGGACCTTAGGGATGTACCCCGACCTAGGGTGAAGAAATGCTTTCACCATGCCCGGAGCAAAATCCAGGCACGACGGAGCAACCGACAGAGCTTGCAGATCTCCAATTCTCTTAATAGAAGAAATGGCGATGAGAAATAAAGTTTTTAGAGTGAGGAACTTCTCTGAAACTTGTTCAATAGGCTCGAAGGGAGCTAAAGCCAGGCCTTCCAATAACACGGCCAAATCCCAAGGCGGTGCTCTAGTGCGCAGTGCAGGCCTATGCCTTAGTGTGCCACGGAGAAAACTAACAATGAGAGGATCTCTCCAAAGATATACCACCCGGAGGAGAGTGGTAGGCAGAAATAGCCGCCACGTACACCTTCAAGACGGAGGGGGACAATCCATCAGAGAAACGTTCTTGCAGAAAATCAGTACTGTACTGAACCAAAAGGGCAGATAACAGGATTAAAATTGCGCTCTCCACACCAGGTAGAGAATAGTTTCCACTTTAGTGCATACAGTCTTCTTGTGGAGGGAGCTCTAGACTGGAGTATAGTCTGTAGTAGCAATTTTAATATTTTATTTCTTATTTTGTTTTCTCAATTATAAAATTGAATGACGTGTTCTGTATTTGGAGTTCTCCTGTTGTAACGTTAATACAGCTGTGGGTGTGACACTAAGACAGAGGTGAAAAGATCCCCGGGCTAGGGAGGGGTTGAGGCAACCATGGGGGTCCTTAGTTCCTGCCCTCTGGGGTGGGTGTTTAGAGAATGCTTTGATAAGAACATTATAAAACTACCAGAAAAGCACCTATCTATGTCTCACTCTGCCTGCAAACTGGTCTGTTAGGGTTGGGGGTTTCACCTTCACCGTGCAGCTGGCCTGTGTGGCTAGAATGGGAACTATTCTTGCAAGAATAAATTTATCTTTTCTTTTAAATACAATTTGGATCTTGACGTCTCTTTTGCCTGGAATGCTGTGTTTGTTAAATATTGCCACAAAATATTTTTGCCACAACAAGTCTCAACGACCTCAGTCGAAAAACCCGATTCTAAGAGCTGGGCCCCCTCAGGGGCCAAGCCCAAAGTTTCCACAACTCGGATGAGGGTGATAAATGGTGCCCCCTGCTTGGGACAGAAGGTCCCTCCTGATCGGAATCTCCATCGGAGAGCCGTCTAGAAGGGACACTAGGTCCGAGAACCAAACTCGGGCCGGCCCAGTATGGGGCTACTAATAATAGATGAGCCCCTTCCCGGCGAACACTCTCTAGAACTCCCGGAAGCAGAGATATCGGAGGAAAGGCGTACAGGTGTAGCCTCGGCCACACTTGTACCATGGCATCCAGCCCGAGTGGGGCTGGGTGCGTGAGAGAGAACCACATGCGACAGTGAGTTGTATCTGATGATGCGAAAAGGTCGACTTGAGCTTGACCGAAATTCGCCCATAGGAGCTTCACCACCTCTGGGTGAAGTCTCTATTCCCGGGCCTCAGCCCCTGCCTGAACAGGATATCTGCTCCCAAATTCATACGCCCTGGAATATAAACTGCCCTGAGCGACAGTTTCAGTTTCCCCTGCGCCCATAGGAGGATCTGATGAGCCAGCTTGCAGAGGTGATGAGACCTCAGACCCCCCTGATGGTTGATATAAGAGACCACCGATGTGTTGTCCGTGCGGACAAGCACATGGTGACCCCTCAGGTCTGGCAGGAAGTGCTTGAGAGCCCGAAACACCGCCATCATTTCTAGCCGATTTATGTGCCAAGAGAGTCGATGGTCCTGCCATAGACCTTTCGCCGAGCGACCACTCATGATCGCCCCCCAACCTGTGAGGGAAGCATCCGTCGATAGCGTTACGCGTCGACAAGAAGCCCCCAGCACTGGGCCTTGGGCGAGGAACCAAGGCTTATTCCACATGACCAAGGCACGTAGGCATCGCCGCGTGACCTTGATAATGCGAAATGGATTTCCCCTCGTAGAAAACCCCTTGGTCCTGAGCCACCACTGCAAGGGTCTCATGTACAGAAGGCAAAAGTGATAACGTTGGACGCAGCTGCCATGAGACCCAACAGTCTCTGAAACTGTTTCACAGTGAGTGACCGGCCTAGTTTCACCCCTTTCACGGCTGAGAGAATCGATGAAATACGTGCTGGTGACAATTGTGCCCGCATCGTTGTCGAATCCCAGATCACGCCCAGAAAAGTGGTCCTCTGTGATGGAAGGAGTACACTCTTCTTGGCGTTGAGCCTCAGCCCTAGCCGCTTTATATGGGACAGAACGACATCTCGATGCCGAACTGCCATCTGCTCCGACTGAGCTAAAATCAACCAATCGTCGATGTAATTCAACACACGGATGCCCTGGAATCTCAGGGGAGCCAGAGCTGCATCCATGCATTTCGTTGAAAGTGCGGGGTGAAAGACCTAAGCCGAACGGAAGAACCTGATACTGGTAAGCTTCGCCCCCGAAAGCGAACCTCAGGAACTTCCTGTGGAGAGGATGGATAGATATGTGGAAATATGCGTCCTTGAAGTCTATTGTGACAAACCAGACCTCAGACTGAATCTGTGATACTATCTGTTTGAGAGTAAGCATCTTGAACCTGAGTTTCTGAACCCTGCGGTTTAATAGGCGCAGGTCTAGAATCGGACGCAACCCCCCATCCTTTTTTGGAACAATGAAGTATCGTTTGTAAAACCCTGACTCTCTGGTGGGAGGAGGAACCCTCTCTATAGCCCCCTTTTTTAAAAAGAGTCTGAACCTCTTGCTCCATAACCAGAGCCTGCTCGGGGTCCACCACCGTGGGAAGGACCCCTAGAAATGTGGGCGGACGAGAACCAAACTGAATTCTGTAACCCTGCTCTATCGTGTGCAGGACCAAACGAGATATATTTGGCAGTAGTTTCACGCTGCCAGAAATTCTACTAAGGGTACCAGTCCCTCGAGACTGGCCTCTGGATTTAGTCGAACATTCACTTCGGTGCCCTGAAACGGCGAAACGGCAGGGAACAACCAGCTTGACTGTTCTACGACCCTCCTCGGAGGATCGTCTGGGGACGCTGACACTTCGATGCCCTAAAACGGATGACCGGCAGGGAACAACCGAACTGGCATCGCTGCGACTCCCCTCAGAAAGTCGCCCCCCAGAGGGCGCCGAGGAGAAACGATTACTTGAAACCGTTCTTCCCCGGAGGGGACCACCCTCAGAAGTCTGATAGCCTTGGCGTCATGACTTCTTCTTAGTCGAAGCACGCTTAGAGATGATGACAGTCCTCAGATCTTGCCTGCCTCTAACCGGCTTCATCTGCGACCGCCACCCAGGTCCCCCAGCGTATGGAGGAGCCCGAGAGGCGACGCTCTGTTTTTGGTGCACTCTGTGCTGTGAGGAGCTTGTAGACGGCCGAGACTGGTCCCTTTGCCCAGCAGTCTCAGGGACATTAGATCGGCGAGGAAGAAACCTCTGGAACACCGCTGATTGTTTTTTCGCCTCTTGGAATCTATCGACGACCGAATTCACTGCGTCGCTGAATAGACCGAGGGCGAAAGCGGAGCGTCCAGAAGAACAGACCTATCTCTATCTTTTAAATCTGCTAGATTAAGCCATAAATGACGTTCCGTGGCCACCATAGCTGCCATAGACCGGCCAACAGATTTCGCCGTCTCTTTGGTGGCCCGGAGAGATAGATCTGTTGTGCGACGCAGTTCTCGAATTGCGTCAGCGCTGACTTCCTCACATTCATGTCCATGTCCCTAAGCAGATCAGCCTGGTATGCTTGCAGAATAGACATTGTGTGCAAACATGCCGCAGCCTGATCTGCTGCCGAATATGCTTTACCCACCAGCACTGATGTTGATTTAATGGCTTGGTGGGTAACGCCACCAATTTAAATTTAAATCAAATTTAAATCAATTTAAATCAAATTTAAATCAATTTAAATCAATTTAAATCAATTTAAATCAATTTAAATGATGACGCTGATTCGGGAGAGAGACAGCTCGCAAGCGTCTCTTCAGCCTGAGGCATTGTCATATAACCTGCGTCTTTAATCCCCATCACATTACTAGAGTTTGAAGTTTGGGGATTAAAAACACGAAATGAAACCGGTTTATTCTACAATTTCAACACCTCAGTGTGGAGATCGGGAAAAAACGGCAAACCTCGGCGAGGAGGTAGTGCTCTAGATGGTAAAAATCTCTCATCTAATAAACTCTTTTTATTGCACACATCATGATCTTCTGCTGGCCATTCAATATTTAATTTAGCAATAGCACGAGATAAAACCTCCATAAGCCCCTAATCTACAAGTGTATGATATGGCGTACTCTCATGTTCACTCGTGACAACACTAACAGCGTCCGGTTCTCGGAACTGGATAGCTGCAGCATTGGTGCCTCATCGCGGGGAGAAGAATCCACAGCGTGTGCTTCTCCCTGCGGTAAGGCACTGGATCTAACAGGTGAAGGCAGAGATAGGGCGGGGCCCGTCTCAAACCCCCCTGTTAGATCCATTTGCGATCCCCAAGAAGAGCGCCGCCGCTGTGCCTCGGGGAGCGCGCACCGAGCCGTCCTCCTCAAAGAACGCCCGGCGAGGGCGGAGCGTCCTCACGGACAGCTTCTTGCAATGCTCACAGTCAGCCCCCTCGAGGACTGCTTGGGCATGCTCCACTCCCAAACAAGCAACACAAAGCTGATGCGAGTCCCCACCCGTTGATGAAACGAGGGCAGGGAACAACACAACGCTTGTACTCTTGTTTCGCCATACTAATATATATATGTATATATATATATATACTGGGACAGACAACAGTAAATAAACAAAGGACAGTCACACAGATCGCACTTGCTGAAGGCAACAAAGCTAGTGTGTTATGATCTCGGGAGGGCTTTATAGCTTCCTGGTCGATGACGTCACCCGCCTATGACGTCTCCCTTTTTCCATTGGACTGATTATACACGTGCTTCACGACGCAATCACGCAGGGCGTTCCCACCGCGTCTCAACGCAGCTCGAGTTCCCTTGAAAGGGAACTATAGTAATGACAACTTACAGTAGTAAGGTGAACAAAATGTATACTATATCCACTGCAAGTATAGTATTGTACTGAGTATTGTATTGAATGTCTGTATATTCAGCACTTGCATACTGTGAAAATACAGTGACCCAACTGCAAAAGCCAAAAAAAATACTCTTCCTCCTCTCCCTCTATTGTTGGTATCAACATTCAGTGCACCATTTTGAGTCAATTATGGGACTCTGAACTGACCTTGTATTATGTACAGTTGGTTTGGTCACATCATTAGAAATAAGTGTGAACAATTTTGAGTCGTTGTGTGTAAACAATGACAAGTGTTGTATTTGTTTTTTACTTTTTACTTTTGCCTGCCTGTGTTTAGCGTTTTGAAACTTGTGCATCACAGTGCGAAATGTGTTTTAGTGAGTGAGAATGTGTTTAGAGTTTTGAAAAAAAGAGTGCATGAGATTTGCAAACAGTGTTTTAACTCCCTGAACTTGTTTCATGTTTTACAGAAAGAGTGTTTTATTCAACAAATTGGTTTAGACTATTGAGAATTTGGTTCAGAG
Source organism: Phoxinus dragarum (assembly GCA_033366665.1). Classification (NCBI taxonomy): domain Eukaryota; kingdom Metazoa; phylum Chordata; class Actinopteri; order Cypriniformes; family Leuciscidae; genus Phoxinus; species Phoxinus dragarum. Next base: position 61,039 of record JARPMJ010005087.1, read on the forward strand.
AATGGGGTTTAGTGTTTTAGCGATTCAGAAAAACTGTAATGCATTAAAAAGGCATGTGCTGATACTGAGATTTATTAATAAAAAAATTATTGGTCATCTTAAAATAGTCTAAAAAAAACTTTGCTTTGCCTTCAGGGAAATGTGAGCGACCACCACAAGTGGACTCTGCAGATACAAAAGAAATGACAAAATCGGAATATAATTCAGGGGGAGAAAGTTGAATACCTCTGCTTTAGTAAATACACACTGGATCTGAGTCCCCCCTACTCCAAATACTTGACCTGTGAACAAGGAGAATGGAGAGGGAATATTAAGTGTTTAAGTAAGTACTCTACCATATACTTCAAAATCAAATTATGCTTTTCTTACTGTATTTATTATAATTATTATTTTGTAAGTTTGATGTAATCTTGTAGTCTTGTGCTGATGAATCAATGAATGTGTATTGTAACAGTGACAGTGAGATGATGTGTTTGTTTCAGAGCCTTGTTCAGTGACGGTGGAGGAAATGGATAAAAGAGGTATAGAGCTGCGATGGGGTGGACGGCAAAAGATATTCTCACCACATCAGGACAGAATCTCCTTTGTATGTCAGTGGGGCAAATCTTTAATAGGCAGCAGTGACCTCCTAATACCAACCTGTAATGATGGAGAGATGTATTTGCCTGAGTGTGTGTGACAAGGAGAATAAAACATCACTGATGTATCAGTTGTACTGCTAATAAAAAACAAATGGAGCAAATCAAAATAAACCCTTTTCCCAAGTCAGTTTCTCTGTTTTGGAATTCTTGCAATTAAAACAAAATAAATTATAAAATCAACATTCAAAATAAAATTTTAAATAATCCAAATAAAATGTGCATGTATGAAAACGACATTAACTTATTTAATGCCAGCTAAGTGAGCATGTGTTATGAAAAAAGCTTTTCAAAAAAAAAAAGATTGCCTGTAAAAAAATTTTTTAAAAAGACCAAAGAGAAAATTGCAAATAATCATGTATTTTTACTATCATGCAAATGTGGGGGGAAAGAAATACAGTACATGAGTTATTAAACTTTCTTTTTGCTAGGTTTCTGGCTGATTACAAATGTGATTTCTGACATGTCTATATGTATTATGATCACGATTTATAGGAGACAGAGCATCCATCCATCCATCCATCTTCTTCCGCTTATCCGGGGCCGGGTCGCGGGGGCAGCAGTCTAAGCAGAGACACCCAGACTTCCCTCTCCCTAGACACTTCCTCCAGCTCTTCCGGGGGGACACCGAGGCGTTCCCAGCCAGCCGGGAGACATAGTCTCTCCAGCGTGTCCTAGGTCTTCCTCGGGGTCTCCTCCCGGTGGGACGTGCCCGGAACACCTTCCCAGGAAGGCGTTCAGGAGGCATCCGGAACAGATGCCCGAGCCACCTCAGCTGACCCCTCTCGATGTGGAGGAGCAGCGACTCTAATCTGAGCTCCTCCCGAGTGACCGAGCTCCTCACCCTATCTCTAAGGGATCGCCCAGCCACTCTGCGGAGAAAGCTCATTTTGGCCGCCTGTATCCGGGATCTTGTTCTTTCGGTCATGACCCAAAGCTCATGACCATAGGTGAGAGTAGGAACGTAGATTGACCGGTAAATCGAGAGCTTCGCCTTGCGGCTCAGCTCTTTCTTCACCACGACAGACCGGTACAACGACCGCATTACTGCAGCAGCTGCACCGATCCGTCTGTCAATCTCCCGTTCCATCCTTCCCTCACTCGTGAACAAGACCCCAAGATACTTAAACTCCTCCACTTGAGGCAGGAACTCTCCACCAACCTGAAGTGAGCAAGCCACCTTTTCCGACTGAGGACCATGGCCTCGGATTTGGAGGTGCTGATTCTCATCCCAGCCGCTTCACACTCGGCTGCAAACCGTCCCAGTGCATGCTGAAGGTCCTGGTCTGTAGGGGCCAACACGACAACATCATCCGCAAAGAGCAGAGACGAAATCGTGTGGTCCCCGAACCTGACACCCTCCGGCCCCTGGCTGCGCCTAGAAATTCTGTCCATAAATATTATGAACAGAACCGGCGACAAAGGGCAGCCCTGCCGAAGTCCAACATGCACCGGAACAAGTCTGACTTACTGCCGGCAATGCGAACCAAGCTCCTGCTCCGGTCGTATAGGGACCGGACAGCCCTTAGCAAAGGGACCCCGGACCCCATACTCCCGGAGCACCCTCCACAGGCCGCCTCGAGGGACACAGTCGAATGCCTTCTCCAAATCCACAAAGCACATGTGGATTGGTTGGGCAAACTCCCATGAACCCTCCAGCACCCTGTAGAGGGTATAGAGCTGGTCCAGTGTTCCACGGCCGGGACGAAAACCGCACTGTTCCTCCTGAATCCGAGGTTCTACTATCGGCCGTAATCTCCTCCCCAGTACCCTAGCATAGACTTTCCCGGGGAGGCTGAGAAGTGTGATCCCCCTGTAGTTGGAACACACTCTCCGGTCCCCCTTCTTAAAAAGGGGGACCACCACCCCAGTCTGCCATCCCAGAGGTACTGTCCCCGACCGCCCACGCGATGCTGCAGAGGCGTGTCAGCCAAGACAGCCCCGCAACATCCAGAGACTTGAGGTACTCAGGGCGGATCTCATCCACCCCCGGTGCCTTGCCACCGAGGAGTTTCTTGACTACCTCGGTGACTTCAGCTTGGGAGATGGACGAGTCAACCTCCGAGCCCTCAGCCTCTGCTTCCTCAATGGAAGACGTGACGGCGGGATTGAGGAGATCCTCGAAGTATTCCTTCCACCGTCCGACGACATCCCCAGTTGAGGTCAACAGCTGCCCACCTCCACTGTAAACAGCGTTGGTGGGGCACTGCTTCCCTCTCCTGAGTCGCCGGACGGTTTGCCAGAATCTCTTCGAGGCCAGCCGATAGTCATTTTCCATGGCCTCTCCGAACTCCTCCCAGGCCCGAGTTTTTGCCTCCACAACCACCCGGGCTGCAGTTCGCTTGGCCTGCCGGTACCCGTCAGCTGCCTCAGGAGTCCCACAAGCCAACCAGGCCCGATAGGACTCCTTCTTCAGCTTGACGGCATCCCTTACTTCCGGTGTCCACCACCGGGTTCGGGGATTGCCGCCTCGACAGGCACCGGAGACCTTACGGCCACAGCTTCGAGTGGCCGCTTCGACAATGGAGGTGGAGAACATGGTCCACTCGGACTCAATATCTCCAGCCTCCCTCGGGATCCGGTCGAAGCTCCGCCGGAGGTGGGAGTTGAAGATCTCTCTGACAGGAGACTCGGCCAAACGTTCCCAGCAGACCCTTACAGTACGCTTGGGTCTGCCGAGTCTGTCCAGCTTCCTCTTCCGCCATCGGATCCAACTCACCACCAGGTGGTGATCAGTTGACAGCTCCGCCCCTCTCTTTACCCGAGTGTCCAAGACATACGGCCGCAGGTCAGATGAAACGACCACAAAGTCGATCATCGACCTACGGCCTAGGGTGTCCTGGTGCCACGTGTACTGATGGACACCCTTATGCTTGAACATGGTGTTCGTTATGGACAAACTGTAACTAGCACAGAAGTCCAATAACTGAACACCGCTCGGGTTCAGATCAGGGGGGCCGTTCCTCCCAATCACGCCCCTCCAGGTTACACTGTCGTTGCCCACGTGAGCATAGAAGTCCCCCAGTAGAACGACGGAGTCTCCAGTCGGAGCACTTTCTAGCATCCCTCCCAGAGACTCCAAGAAGGCCGGGTACTCTGCACTGCCGTTTGGCCCGTAGGCACACACAACAGTGAGAGACCTATCCCCGACCCGTAGGCGCAGGGAAACGACCCTCTTGTTCACCGGGGTAAAACTCCAACACATGGGGGCTGAGCTGGGGGGCTATAAGCAAACCCACACCAGCCCGCCGCCTCTCACCATGGGCAACTCCAGAGTGGTGAAGAGTCCATCCTCTATCAAGGAGTGTGGTTCCAGAGCCTAAGCTGTGCGTAGAGGTGATACCAACTATCTCTAGTTGGAACCTCTCAACCTCACGCACAATCTAAGGCTCCTTCCCCGCCAGCGAGGTGACGTTCCACGTCCCTAGAGCTAGTTTCCGTGTCCAGGGATCGGTTGTCGAGGCCCCCGCCTTCGACTGCCGCCCGATCCTCTCAGCACCGGCCCCTTATGGCCCCTCCTGCAGGTGGTGAGCCCACGGGAAGGCGGCCCCACGTCGCTCCTTCGGGCTGAGCCCGGCCGGACCCCGTGGGGGGAGGCCCGGCCACCAGGCGCTCGCATACGAGCCCCAACCCCGGGCCTGGCTCCAGGGTGGGGCCCCGGCTGCGCCATACCGGGCGACGTCACGGTCCTCGATTTGTTGCTCATCATAAGGGGGTTTGTGAACCGCTCTTAGTCTGACCCGTCACCTAGGACCTGTTTGCCTTGGGAGACCCTACCAGGGGCATATAGCCCCGGACAACATAGCTCCTAGGGTCTTTCGGGTACTCAAACCCCTCCACCACGTTAAGGTGGCAGTTCAAGGAGGGGAGACAGAGCAATAATACATAAATAATTAACCCTTTAAATTTGTTTATTTTATTTTTTACAATTGATTGGACACATTTCTCAGTACTTAGGTCATTCATTAAAATCTCTTCACACAGTTCTCCTAACCACATTTCTACTTGGCACAGTAAGTTCATTTCACATTCAAAATGAACTAAAACTACAAAACACTTAATACATGTCTCAAATCAAGCCATTTGTTCCATAACACTAGCAACGGTAGTCATTCAACTAACATACTGTACTTAGTCACTCACTAAAACAAAGACTTAAAGCACTAACAACAGGCAGCATTACACAGTGTTTCCTTTTATAAAATTTCTTTACAAAACAAAATGACACTCTCTACTCATTAAAATTCACTGCAGAATATGTGACATGGTCTATGTTCACCTTACAGTAAAAAAATATTCCTAAGTGTTCCCCTTTTGTATAGATGTTAATGAAATTTAAAGAATAACACCTATAGCTGTTCAGCTATACATCTTATTGTTTTGATTCTGAATATATTGTAAGATTCTGAATATATTTCAATATGGTGGTAATACTAGAAAATAGTAAATTATCTTGTCAATTTTTGTATTATGTTAGGTTTTGAACTTAAGTTTAAAAGTTTTGAAATGAGTATGTAAAAATGTACACACTGGCCAGTATGTATAGAGTTTTTGAAATTTGTAACTATGCTCTTTCGGAATACAAATATTTTTTGCACAGACAATGCAAACGATCATATGTACAGATAGCTTTTGGATAGTACTTTGTGCACCACTGAGTTTATTGAGACACAGACAAAGAGAAGTGTTATAAACAAAGTATTACTATTGTTTTACTTCTGTTGATGCGCTGAGCAGCCATTTTGGATTCTGAAGTTGGGGTTTCAGAGTCGAAAAATGTACATTATTGACTTGATGTACATTATCTAAATGAATCTCATTTATAAATACTAATACACGTGGCATCGCAAAGTGCATGTACATCATTTTTTTTATAATATATATATTAACCAAGGGTTCAGAGTTTGGTTGCTTACAGTTTTTTACAATCGCTATGACAGTTTTTTCAATACATTTAACAAGTTTCCTAAACTCTTAACACGGTTAGCATAACATCAGTCTTTGTAGGCCTATACAATTAACACATTTATTGTTGCTTTGACACAAAATGCATACAGTTAACTCAAATTTAAAATACTTGAACTTCTTTTACACACAATCTCAACCAATACCAAAACAATGTAATTTTACTGCCAAATTTACAAATGCTTTCACACTGTATGTCAGAACAGATAACATCTTGTTCTAAACATAACTTATAGGCTAAAGTCAAAGTGAACAGCTGTTCATATTGTGAATTGAAACACAAATATATTCCCTGTATTTTATTCCATTGCTACTGAGAAACAGCTTATTGAAGTTTTGCAAATATATAAATTACAGCTGATATCCAAGGAATTACACTCAGGTGTTGAGTTTATTTCAATCGCATCGCATGACCATATTATAATGT
>JARPMJ010005088.1:0-67065 GCA_033366665.1 Phoxinus dragarum
GTTAAGCGTAGACTTTAACATTTTATTTCGATAGTCCACTTTAGACATTCTACTAACTATGAGTAACTTTGTAACTACATGTTAACTAACTGTCATTAGAGTATTAGTAGACTGTCTGCTTACTATCTGCAAACTCTTTATTGTGATGCTCCTCCAACAGACACTCTACTGACTATAAGTAACTTTGCAACTACATGCCAACTTATTCTAACCCTAACCCTACCAGTCTACTAATGCTCTACTAACACTAATGATAGTTAGTAGACATGAAGGGGCAATGTTACTTATAGACAACAGAATGTGTTAAAGGCACCATCCAAATAAAGTGAAACCGAAATTTTGATAAAAACATTCCAGGATTGTTCTCCATATAGGCTATATTGACTTCAACGGTTGTCAACGGGTCGAAGGTCCAAATGTGAGTTTCAGTGCAGCTTCAAAGTCTCAACACGATCCAGCCGAGGAATAAGAGTCTTATCAAGACAAACATGTTCTAAAGATTTTCTAAAATATCATGTTCTAAAAAAGATAAAAATTTAAAGATGAGCATTTGTGGTTAAAAAGTATATATATATATATATATATATATATTTGGTGACACTTTACTTGAAGGGGTGTGCATAAGACTGACATGACACCTTGACACCTGACATGAAGGTTTGGATCTTCAACCCGTTGATTACTTGTTGAAACTGCAAGTATATATGTGCACTATTAAGTATATCCAAAATTGTACTTGTGGTAACACTTTTTCGATAGTCCACTTTAGACATTTTACTAACCATGCAGTAAGTAACTATTTTTTTTAACCGTAACACGAATGACCTTTCAAAGTGATTATGTAATGGGTGAAGTTGTGGAAGTGCATTTGTGTTTAAAAAGATTTTTAGAAAAGGACAGTTGGTTTGTCTAGATAAGACTCTTATTCCTCAGCTGGGACCGTGTCGAGACTTTAAAGCTGCACTGAAACTCACATCTGGACCTTCAACTTGTTGATTACCGTTGAAATCCTGGAATGTTTTTCTCAAAAAATAATTAATAATCTCTAATTTATTTTCGACTGAAGAAAGAAAGACATGAACATATTGGATGACGTGGGGGGTGAGTAAATGAGCAGGACATTTTAATTCTGAAGTGAACGACTCCTTCAACGGGATCCTCCAGACAGACAGTCCGGTCTGAGGTTCACCAGGCGTGTTCTGATTGGCCGGAGATCCACATGGGAAATAGAGAGCTCACTCTTACGCAAGCGATTAGGGCAGAAAATATGAGTCCAGACGACCAGGTGTGTCCCGATTCCTCTGATTGAATTCCCGCTTGCCTCTACGGCCTTCACCACCACAGCTCACTTTTCATCTCTCCTAATCTCATTATGATTTTATGGCCTGCGCCGCCCAGGGATGTGAGGCTTTAGGAGCGCAGAGCTGCCAAATAGATTCCCTTCAAGCTGGCGCGATAGAGAAACCAAATAAGTCTCCATCACCCCTCCAGTTCCAGCTTGATAGAGTTGTTTCTGACAGAAGCCAAGTGGAATGCCGAACTTAATTGTTGCTGTTTTACACCGCTAGTTTATTTTGCCTCTTCTAATGATCCTAGATGGCAGTTGTCATTGTATAATAGCATGACTTGGCTAAGGCTAATGACAGCCAATTAGCTGGAGCCTGAAGAGACTGTTATTTTTTTAATGTCTCTGGTCTATAAACTGTTTTAAAGTAACATCAGAGATCAGTAATAACATGGATGGATAACATGGATGGAACTGAAATGGAACTAATTCAGCAATGACTTACTAATAAGCAGGAATACCCCTCACAAGACACAGTATATGAATAGCAACTCAATATTTGATGATTACGCCGACCTTTTAACCTCAGTTTACTCATGAGCATTGTTTCCTAACGTTTCAAATCCCTTATAATAAAGTCATTATGTAATGCCCCTCAGGCTGGGATGTAATTGTTTCTCTCCTCTGTTGGATTTGTGCCTGATACTCCCACCTCTTTCTGAGGCTAATTCGGTGTTGACAGCGTGTCACATAAGGTGTGGACGAGACCGTCCATCTGGCCAGAGCGCATGAGGCTATTCTTATCACGGCACACAGGGGGAGCGTGGGAGTGATAACTGACACGTTCATTTCTGGTTTTGGAACGTGGGTTGGAAAAGACTTACACATTCACACTGAGACATTCTGTGTATGCAAAGGTGACCCCCTTCAAGCACACACATTTTCACAGATAAACAGCATTTTAGAGATATTTTGTCAAGTAATAAGGACCTTTGGTGGGCCTTTTAGTAACGGCAGTCTAATGATTTTGGTCTTATCTCTTGTAGAAAAAGCATTTTGTTATTTAGGCAATAAGTGCTGCATCATTCAAGATCATCTGAAATCAGTGGTTCCTCTATACACAAGAGGAACTTTACAAATGTAAATGTGTAAATGTAAATGTGTCCCATGTGAAAACAAAGTGTGCTTAATTGCATTAAATATGCACTTGTAGTGTATGTCAAATCGTAAAAACTAAAAAACTGTACTTGCAGACACAATATTTGATGATTAAAGCGTAACTCTCGCCAAAATGCAACCTAAGGTCTTTTTGTGAATCTACTTTCGTGTAAAAACATAATTGACCTATGGCTAAGCCACGCCCCCCTCCACTCACTCGGACAAACAGTCAACATTCGGTGACAGACGCTATGGCAGTTATATGAAATAAAGCATTTTATTAGGAGTTATTACTCACACTAAATCAGCTTTTGAACATCTTGACCTCTTGTCTATTGACACTGTATGTACATAGTTTGAATATTTAGTTATGTTGAAGAGGAGTGAAAAGGCTACATGTTTTGCTAAAAAAATAAACCTCAAAGTTCCCCAGTTGTTTTGGTAGAAAGTTGTCTAAAATGTTGTGCTTCAACATGTAATTAATGGTTCATGATCAGATTAAATATGTACAGGTCTAAGTTGCATACGCTTCCAGGACAAGCATTTTTACCATCTTTACCAAGAGCACCTCTCCGCTAGTGTTGTGCTACAGTATTTACATGAATCATTCAGCACAACATTGCTAACATTTGTTATCTCAGATATTATTACAGTTATATAGTTATTGCAGATACGTTAATGAAGCTAAGTGACATGATGTACAACGCAGCTAGAAGATAACGTTAACGTTTTCTAATTTAAGGCTAAAGTTAGCCTAACGTTACGTTAGAGATGTTAAAGATAATGTTCAAATACGTTGTTGACTTACCTTAGAACAGCTGTAGACATCCTTGTTTTGTTTGACAACGTTTAGTTGGTGTTGTGGTCTACCGCATAACTTAATGCAGAGCAGACACTTATCTCGGTTGAGATGTGGCTTTGGAAAGGGTCGTCGTCCAGCCTCTCGGGATACCTAGTGTGGGGGCATGTAACCCATGCACACCGTTTGACCATTTTACACTTAAAATTACAAGAAAAAACATATAAAAACGAATGAAAACTGACTAACTGCAATGCATTTCAACGGACGTGGAAGCAGAGAATATCTGAGTGTATTGGGTTAGCTATGCGCACTGTGATTGGCTCATCGTGTTTGGGGGCGTGGCTTAGCCATATGTCAATTAGGATGGAAACACCACTTTTAAGATTGACCGTATTTTAGTTTTTGGTCAAATTGCCTTTTGAATGGGAGTGCATGGGTCACTACAATGATAGCATCAAAATCGCTATTTTAAAACACTAATGCGGCTCGACACAACATGAAACTGTGCTGGAAGTGTCACCAGCGGCTCTACACATGAACTCCAGCATTGACTACATTGTTTGTGTACACAGAGTTTACTAAAAAGAAAGGTTTTGAACAACTCACTATAGCTGTTGTTGTTTCCGGTCGCCGGCATTTTGTCAGTCAAAAATAGTCGATCTCCGAATGTGAATGAACTGACTCCATATGAGGAAATACAAGCTCAATATTGATTTTCATTAAAGACAAAACAACAAATTATCCATGAATTTATACGGAACTAAGCTTTAGAAGCTTTCCATCTTTACTCTCCTCCCTGTTACGTTGCATTCGGAGATCGACTATTTTTGACTGACAAAATGCCGGCGGCCGGAAACAAGAATGTATTTTTAATTTTTATTTGATTTTAAATGACTCTAAACATACTTTGTTCCCCCAAGTTATACATACTGTATATGTTTTATATGTCAAGCATTTTTATGTTTGTGCAAAACCATAGTGCTGAAAAAAAAGTAGCCTGACATGGTTCTTCTTTACTAAGCATCAGGGTTGTATCAACATCAAGTAAACAGGACATTAACATATGCCAGTCAGCTTGCCAACAAACATCAGCACTTCTTTAAGGTTCTTCTCTTCGGGTGAGGGCTTCGGTTATCGCTTGTGAAGTTCCTCTGAAGCCCTTCAGACCCTTCGCTGAAGCTTTTTGTGAAGGCACCTGGACAGGTATAAATATTAATCATGCCCATTGTTAGAGGAAGCTTTGTGGGCTTGACGTGAGCAAAACATCCTACCTCTTCTCCTCTCTCCTCTCTCTGATGACTGACAGATTTAAACATTTTTTTTTTTTTGTGAAGCTTGGCCCCACAGCCGGTTGGCAGCAAACCTGTCAGGCTGTGCTGCTCAATGTGTGTGTGTGTGTGTAATAGTAGTGATGGCAAAAGCAGAAGATTGCTGTAGTGAGTGACAGGCTGGAGCATTAGCATTCAGATCACGCTAGCGCTTTGATATCTCAGCGCTGGCAGCCGACGGGTCCCGGGATCGTCCAGTGCTCCCGAGTGTGTCCACTTCTCCATCCCTACAACTACAGGGTCCTCTACGTACCTCACACTCGTATGTTGCGTCTGTCTTCCCCACGGCTGCCGTCTAAGCATATTCTTTATGCTTTGACTGCGAGAACACAAAGCACATGCACAGCTGTTTTCACTACACCACGTCTAGGTGACATGTGGTTACATGACTCATTTCAACACGGAGAAGATATGAAAGGCCTGAGGACACGTCCAAGGTCAAAACACTGAGACATGCTCTTTGCACAGGGGGAAGTACATATGACATTTGGATTAGAATCAGAAAGATCTTTATTGCCAAGTGTGCTTGCACACACAGTTAATTTTTCTTGGTACTGAAGCTTCCAGTGCACACATACAAACACAAAAAGAAACATTGTAATAAAAATTCTAAGAATAAAAATATAAAAATATGAAAATAGTATAAAAGTATAAGGTCACGGTTGGATTTAGTCAGAATAAGAAATAACAGATTATGAACATATTTACAGTATTTTGAATAGTATGAATACAAATATACTATATCTGTTCCAATATATACTTCCTAAATAGGTAGCAACCTTCTAAGGGAGAATATTAAATGCAACTATGCACTTATCAATCGATTCCAATAATTCTCGGTTCACTTGAGAATATTTTCTCTTCAGCCGTCGCTAAAGCGCTGCAACCGAGCATTAAAACACTCACGGTGTACACTACGGTCTCTGCACTCACAGCACGGACACGAATATTTTAACGATTTAAAAAAGATGAATCACTGTCTGGCCATCTGAGATTTCAGTATGGAGATAAAGGTTAGGATGAATTTTCGGTAGTATTACATCACATCAGAAGTGTATATTAGCAGCGCTTGTTGTTTTCTTTTGGCATCTGGAAGCAATTACATGTTACTTACAACCTTAAAGGGGTTTTGTAATGCCCTTTTCACATAAGTCTCTGATGTCCCCAGAGTGTCTGTGTGAAGTTTTAGCTCAAAATACCCCACAGATATTTTTATATAGCATGTTAAAATTGTCACTTTTTGAGGGTGAGCAAAAACACACCGTTTTCTGTCCCTTTAAATGCAAATGAGCTGCTGCTCCCGGCACAGGGGGCGGAGCTTCAAGAGCCCATGTCCTTTTACCTCACACACACACACACACTCAAAATTTCAAAGACGTTTAGCCTTTTTTGTTCAAACCGGAGTTGGACAATGATGGAGAGACTCAAGAAGAAGTGACAACATGTAGAAGCAACATGACATTTCTGAATGGTTGATGAATTTATGTAGATTATGTGTAGTTATCTTCTAGTCTCTGATTAGCATATTCTGTCATCATAAAATCAACGCATCATACAAAGCTGCGCATTCCAAGGCACTTCAGAGGGCTTTTAAAACACTGTTATCCTTAGTGCATGATCTGATCATAGTGCAAAACTGAACAGCTTTTAGCGCCACTAACTGGAAATTTCACTTTGAAATCAATGCATGTAATATTTTGCACAAATGTCACACAACAGGCACGTTTTTTTTTTTTTTTCAATGAGCCTTGGTTCGATTGTTTCACTGAACCGTATTCTGAGATTGTCTTCTCCACGAAGGAATCACGTAACTCTGAATTTGAGCTATAATTAAGTATTTTCCGAAGAACCTTCCCATTGGCCGTTTATGATTCTATAAACTGCTGCTTATTAGGTTTGGGAACAGAGCAAAATATATTAAGGGCTTCAATTTAAACATTATTAGCCGAGTAGAGCGTATAGTGTTCATATGTGGCTAGGACTGTTTTAGTGGGATAGTATTCCTGGATGGGCATAAAGATGCATGCAGACAAGCAGAACGAGGACATAATTGGCAGAATCTCTGGAGATCAACGGTATAGAGTGACTTTGAGAGAGGACAGATACTAATAGTGTTTGTGGTAATTTGCATGAGTGTGTCAGAAGGTTGTGCTATTGTTTCAGTATTACACACATCAACTCAAACATCAAATCTGTGTGTGTCTGTCAGGGCTCACTATATTCGATATATGATAAATAATTTTTATTTATTTTTTGCAACAGAAACATATGTACTCTAAATGGGTATTTGTCATTTAACGATAGCGAAACCAGTACAGCATGTAGCACACAATAGTGCAATAAGAAGCAGACATGTCTAAGCAAACAACTCTGTCATTTTATAAATCCTAGCAGGCCAGTGTGTAAACAGGAGGATGAGGGATATGACGCAATCTGGGTTATTATCAGAAGCAAGAGCCCAGCCAGAGAGAACGGCCAGGGAGTGCATTCCACATTTTACAAAACATTCATTATGTTTTGTTTGATTGAAGGTAAGTGTGTGTGTGTGTGTGTGTGTGTGTGTGTGTGTGTGTGTGTGTGTGTGTGTGTGTGGTGTGTGTGTGTGTGTGTGTGGTTATTGACTTGGATTATCTGTTTACTTAAGCTCTATGTATTTAATTTCTTAAATTTTGTTGCTTTCTTACGGTTTTTAATAAACTGCTGACTGGATCGAGCCATACAGAATCTCATTGAAATTTTGTTACAATGACAATAAATAATTAATCTCTATGGAAGCTTGTTTCTAAGCTAATTGTGACGTTTTATCTCACAACTATGTTCTTATATGTCACAATTGTAAAAGTTAACATTTTGCAATTCTGACTGTTTTTCCTCGAAATTATACGATTGTGGGCCGCAGTTGGGGCGAGCTAATATCTTTTATTATCTGAATAGCTTATATCAAGTCCAATTGGGGAAAAAAGTCAGCTCCAAATTTTTTAATTTTCTCACTATTGCGAATCAGAATTCAGAGGTAAAAAGTTGCAATCAGCTTTTTCTTCTTTTTTTTTTTATTCAGTGGGGGAAAACAAACTTCCATACATCTAACAATGTCTAATGTATCTAATAATAATAATGTAATGTACACATCGTACTCATTATTTTCAAAAAGTTTTGAAATATATTTTTTCAAGATTAAAAAGTTTTGATTTAAATATATTTATCTTAAAATATTTCTTGACATTAGTTATTGTGTTAACATGAACTAATGAAGAACAATACAGAATGTATTAATCTTCAAACAGTTTGTTCTGTTAACATTAGTTAATGCACTAGAACTAACATGAACATGAAGAGTTTTATTAACTAACAATAACAAAGGTTAATAAATGCTGTGAGAATATATTGCTCATATTTTTTGTTGCATTGATGTACTTTTGTTATATCACATATAGACATGTTTGATTGCAGACCTCACATGTTGTTCCCTCAAGTTATTCCCTGACCGAGCATTGCCTTCGATGAGCTTATGATAAGATATGTTATCTAGGCAATTGGTTCCGGGAGTATATTACAGTTCATAATTATTTAACAATGCATTGGAATCTTGATGGCTTGTTTTCCTCTGTATAATTCTAAACAAACACAACGCAAACAGCTGTCGACGTCTCAGGTCAACACTCATTATCTGTGTCCCTGAAGAGCACAATGTCAAGGTGGCGGAGGCTTGTAATCATGTCCACATCAGGCACTGATTAATAGTTTAATCACAACTTGCCAGAGAACATTAACAAGCTTTTAATTGAATGATGTGCAAAAATAAATAATAAATAACTATAATGTTGTTGTTAGCAGCTTAAATGCCAGAATCCATGTTAAGTCTCTTAGAGGAGCAGTGATTAATGATAATGTGGTCAATTACAGATGAGGAGGATAATGCTTCTTATCTATGATGATAAAACTGGCTTTTTGAGTCGGATTTTAATATAGCTCTATAAACGAGCAACTATCAGGAAAAGGCTTTATGCTTGTAATCTAAAGATTATCTTAAAAGAGTGATTGCTACAAATTCAGCCTAATAATCTCACCGTTGGACTTTGCAGAGAATACTGCAACATATCTGCACATATCTGTGTATTTAGCAACAACTTGGATATAAACATTGCATTTGTGCAGCTTGTTGCCATGTGGTAGATTATAGATACTAAAGCTAATATGATGTATACTTGAATCTTACAAGTTTTAAAAGCAGTATTACAGTTTGTACCAATGAAAGGAAAAATGGGATATACATGAACAACTCAATCCACTATAAAATATCCACTATACTCTTAATTCAAATAGCTTCTTATTCACATATAAGCTAGTGCTAGTGTGTACATATTTAAGCGTTTTTCCTCGAAAAAAATGTAGTCTTGTCTTAAAATAGCTTAGATGTAACTCGACACCCTTACCTCATTTAGAATATGCGGTTCTATGAATATGCAAATTAACCCCGCCTCCACTCACTCACTCAGCTCAGAGATCCACTGGTTGACGATCACAACGTTGATCTGATTGGTTACAAGGTAGTGTGTGACGTCAGAAACACCAGCGATTTCAAACCGTGTTTTTCAGACTGTCTTTCGTTCACTGCAGTTTTAAGCAGAAAATACTCAGCAATGCTGTCGACTTATGAATTTGCACATGGTTTGTCTTCAAGCAGATTAAAAACACCACATAGACATATAAACAACATTAAAAGCTGGACTTTAAGTCTTACTTAAAGGAACACACTGATTTTTTGGGACTTTAGCTTATTCACCGTATCCCCAGAGTTAGATAAGTCCATACCCTTCTCATCTCCGTGTGTGCCGTAACTCTGTTTGACGCACCCACCGCTAGCCTAGCTTAGCACAAAGACTGGAGGTAAACGGCTCCAGCTAGCCTATTGCTTACATACTGGGAACTATATTCTCAGAAGGCGAAGTATATTTGAGACTATAGACTATGGATATGAATGGTATGAATACATGACACATTGACATTACAGTACAGAATGTCTCTTTCGGCATTATCCTGAACATTGTATAAGCATCTGTGTGTCATTAAATGAAGGAGAGGTTCATTGGAGCGCATGTAAATGTCACATAATAATACTAATAATAATACTAATAATAATATTATTAATATTATTATAGATGTATTATTATTAATATTAATAATACATTTAATTTGTATAGTGCTTTTCACAAACTCAAAGTCGCTTTACAGGGCAGGTAAATAAACAAGACAAGACAAACTAGACAAAAAAAAGATCCAGGCACAGATAGAAATGGGAGGTGCGTGGGGCTACGGATAGGCAGAGGAGAAGAGATGGGTCTTGAGACGGGACTGGAAGATGGTGAGGGACTCATGGGGGAGGGAGTTCCAGAGCCTGGGAGCTTCCCTGGAAAAGGCTCTGTCCCCAAAACTGCGGAGCTTGTACTTGTGTATGCAGAGGAGACTGGCTGAGGTGGATCTGAGGGACTGTGAGGGTTGGTAGGAGGAGAGGAGGTCAGTGAGGTATGAGGAGGCCAGGTGGTGGATGGCTTTGTAGGTAAGGACCAGTATTTTGTATGTGATGTAATAGCTGACAGACAGGAGTTGATGTGGGGAGAGGGGAGGATTGTGGGGGGATTTAGGGCTGAGGTAGATCTGGGTGTCATCGGCATAACAGTGGAAGTTCAGGTTGAAGTGGCGGAGTATCTGACCGAGGGGAGGATGTAGATGATGAAGAGGAGGGGGCCGAGTACGGAGCCTTGGGGAACGCCTTGGGTGACCGTGGCTGTGGCAGAGGTGTGGTTATGAAGAGAGATGAATTGGGATCTGTTGGAAAGGTAGGAACGGAGCCAGCTGAGTGCAGTACCTTCGATACCAAGGTCTTTGAGTCTGGTGAGCAAGATGTTATGGCTCACGGTATCGAAGGCTGCACTCAGCCACTCACATACTTTTGATTTTCCGGCAAAAAGCATCCCAAGTCCTTCACATAAAAAGTCAGACTGCAGGCTTCACAAACAACTCAGGAAGTTGAGTTACATTACAAGCTGTTCACTGGCAACGCATGAAATTTCTTACATTCTTACCTGTAAGTGGGTCAAGATACTTATTTTTCACAATGGCTGACAAGGATTTATCAGTAAAACTTCACTGGGACACAAAGGAATTGAGCGACATCCTTTCCTGAAAGTTTGTCTTAATCCATAGTGCTAGCATCTTTTATTTTAACCTTGTGATTTGTCTCTCCTACAAATGAGTCACATATGTATACGTGCAAAACGCAAGCACTCTGTTGTGACTAGATCTGGAAAAGGGGTTAAATAGACACGGGCTTGAGTGAGGAAATGGAGGTGGAATAAGAAAGGACCATTGCAATCATACAGCATCAGTGGCACCCGAGCCAGCGGAGCAGATTGATGGGTGGGTGTAGACAAAGAGGTTTCAGATAGAGATGCGGACAGAAACACCGAATCTTCATCGTGTCACAATCCATCACGGTGAGATGGAAACAAGCCTAAGAACGCCACGATCTGCATTTGCTCATCGACGTCTCGCTGCAATTACTGCCCTGTAGATTTGCATCATGAGCCCGGAGAGACAGACAGAACAAATTAAGCTACTTTAAAGCATTCATCATGTTCCTTCAAGTATTTGTCATGAGCTTTAAAGTATGTCACCTAACAGATAATTATCACATCTTTATATAAATAAAAGCATTAGTTTTTTCATGTTCTCATTATGCGCTTCAACATTTCTCACTGTGCTTCTTAGTCACTGACAAAGAGTCCAAATAATTTTGTTAAGTGTCAGTGGCGGGTGGCGTGAAAATTAGCAGGGCATTCATAATTCATAACAGCAGTATTTCATGGAAATATCTGGGCTGTTTTGTTGTTCTATGATGATTTTCTCTTGTGTATATCTGTCAAACAGTGCAGGTCGCGTGTCACTGGCACAGGGCTGGATTATGGACCGGGTCACGAGACTGTCAAAATCCATCACAGCTTCAGGCTGAGGCCAAAGGAAACGGATCAACAGGGCCTTTGACTCACACAGGGCAAACTGAACACTATAGGGCTCCCAGACCCTTCAGCTCGAACCGGGCTCTGCTTTAGCGGCCTACTGTTGGTCTACTTGAACATGCATGTCCTTAAAAAAACAACTTGTTTTGCTTAATATAAGGAATCTCTCACTGAAGGGATGGTACCATGTATCATGCATCCCCTTGAGAAAAGGAAGTAAACTTTAGCATCATTTTAAGAAGAGTGCTTATTACGGAAATAATACACTTTTAGGTGCAAATTGAATGTTTTCGGACATTGTTATTTACAATTACATTCAAATCGCTTAAGTACATCTTTATTTGTAATTTTATAACTTCTTCTATATTGTTTTTGAAATATGGTAAAAGTACTGGCAAATTTATGCTAAACTAAAATGTAATTTATATATATATATATATATATATATATATATATATATATATATATATATATATATATATATATATATATATATATATATATATATATATGTGTGTGTGTGTAATTGCACATTTGTAACGATGAAGTTGCAATTTAGAGCATTTAAAATATATCAACTTTAAGCATAATATCAAATTACTCACTATAGCTCAAATTATAATCAAGTACAGTACTTTACATGTCATTTAGTGTGTTAGTCAACACATCAAAAGGAGTGTACTTATTTAAAACATTACAATGGATTATTAAAAACATCAATGGATTATTAAACTAAGTTTAACAATATTACAAAATGCACTTTTAAAAGTATACTTAAGTGTAGTCATGAAAGTCTACTCTCTTTAAGTAAATGGCCTTATATTTAATTAATTTTATATTATTTGCAACAGTGTTTTTAAATATACTTTTAAGATTTGAAGTACACTACAAATGCACATACACATGCACTTCTTATTCAAAATATTTTGCGTACTTACGACACATGTTGCGTACTTACGGTAAAAGTACTTACGGCACATGTTCAAAGCTCTAGATTGCCCCCTCTCCGGGGTGTGTCTGTCGCAAGTGTGTATAACATATAGTTGTTTTTAATACACTGCTAATATAATCATGTAGTCTGGACATATTTACAGTAGAAAAGATGCAGACTTTGGTTTGAATGCCTTAAGTAAAGTTACAGTGTAAATGTAAAACTTTTGTTTTCCCAGTCACAATAAAAGCATACAAACTGCATATGAAATATAGGCAAGCAAAAGTTGTGTCCCAAATTATGCACTATGCATATAATATCTACCATCTAGTGAAGTAAATTTTGTTGAGTGTATCATCAGAGGTTTTGAAGTGTGCTTTATCTTTTTGGAGTTGTCAGTGTGAACACACTACTCACACTATCTATGCACTCTGCCATTGTGTAGTATGTGAATTGGATGCACCTACAGTATATGATTTACGCACTAAATTCTACAGCAACTTCAGCAGATTTTAAAAAGCTCATGACAGCATTTCAGCATCACTACCTGCATCTCAGAGCGATTGGCTGCCTGACATTTGCATAAAGTTGCAAATCTTTCTCCAAACCGCTGTCAATCTCTCAATTCCCTGTACAAGCGTGT
Source organism: Phoxinus dragarum (assembly GCA_033366665.1). Taxonomy (NCBI): domain Eukaryota; kingdom Metazoa; phylum Chordata; class Actinopteri; order Cypriniformes; family Leuciscidae; genus Phoxinus; species Phoxinus dragarum. The sequence goes on from JARPMJ010005088.1 coordinate 13,164, forward strand.
AGCGCGGATCCCATGGGAATGAACTGACAATGCCTGCTCAGCTCGGCTCACTCCGTTCCAGTGGACACGCACCGTTAGAAGGCTGGAGCAACATTCACATATGGAGCACATCTATTATGCCTTTAAATGCTGCCGATGCTCACTGCGGTTTGGAACAGAGCCTATTCGTCACAAAATCACCCATTTTGATCCTCATTTTGATGACTTATAAAAATAAAAGACAACCTTTTTTGCATTGCAATTGCGGAAGTGATATACAAGCAGTCTTCATGATGACAGTGTTACTGCCATTGGTTCTACATTAACATTTAAACATTTAGCAGACGCTTATCTGAGCCAACAATATTCACAGTATACTATGGTTTATTCCCTTGTGAAAAAGAGTAGCATGCTTTTAAAAATAGTACTGACTTATTACAGAAATAATATACTTGTATGCAAACTGAATGTAATGACTTCAGACACTTAATTGTATGTTAACTGCAATCAAATTAAACATGTATTAGTTGCAATTTACATTAAATCCAATTAGCTGAACCCTTTAATACATCTTACTATGTAATTTCAGAATTACTTTCATTGTATTTGATATATGATAAAGTAGGTAGGTTAGGTAGGTTAGTGTGTGTGTGTGTGTGTGTGTGTGTGTGTGGTGTGTGTGTGTGTGTGTGTGTGTGTGTGTGTGTGTGTGTGTGTGTGTGGAAACACATCGGTAGCCATTTGCATGGAGTACAGTAAAAACCCAGCTCACACTCTAAAAAATGCTGGGTTGGTTTAACCCAATTTTGGGTCAAATATGGACAAACCCAAACGTTGGATCAAAAATGCAATTAAAAAATTTAACCCAATGGCTGGGTTTGTCCATATTTGACCCACAATTGGGTTAAAACAACCCAGCATTTTTTAGAGTGCAGGTTATTTATTACAGAACTTTACCGCAGTTATATGTGTAATGTGTGTGTGTGTGTGTGTGTGTGTGAAAAACACTCAGCACAGGTTTACAGCACTTTATCGCAGTTCTGTGAACGTCATGATTAGTCGGGCAATAACGAGAACCACACCTGAAGTGACTTCGGAGTGTTTACTTTGTCGAAGGCTTTTAATCTGTGTTCACAACGCAAGGCTTAACAAGGATTGAATGTCGTTTCATGAAATTCAAAAGCCTTCTGATCTGCTCTGCTCACGGACGTACATCGTCTTGATGAAGCAACAGTGTGCAGGATTTGTCAGGTGGGCCTGATCTCTCCATGTAAATCTGACATCTACTTTGTCCGCCGCGGTTCTTCTCCTCGTTACACTTTGACAAGATCACAAATCTGTCGCCCTCCGCAGGTTCATCTGAATAATCAATGTCTGCACGATTCGGCTGCTGACTCCGACTGTATTCTGGATCTCATTAATATGTACCTTGTCTATTTTAATGCCAAACTAGCATTTACATGGATGCTTTATCTGTCATTTTTTGCTTAATTGACACGCTAGCTAACAGTCTTTCTCTTTCTCCTTTCATCTTTCTTTTCTTTCCTTTTGGGAAAGATGATATGTGTGTTCCCATGTTCTCTAATTATCCCCTAAACCTGACTGGATGAGATATATGCGACATGGCTGCATTTAGCTTTCATCATCGGTAGATAATTGGATTATTCCATTCAGATTGGGCAGAAGATGACAGAATTAACTTGTTACTCTTCAGGTGTGAATTATGTAGCAATTAGATTCAGTGTCTTATTAGGATCCGTTGGGTTTGTATTTTTACAGATTTGATATTCTGCTTCATTTGCTTCACTTGGTATCGTTAAAAAGAACTATCCCATACGGAAATGTAATATATGACATATATGTCCCTATATCGCTAGTGACGCCGTCATATATGCTAAATATAAGACAATATATTGCTATCACATATATACATATCTCTACATATATGTTGATTTAGGTTTTTAACATATATACATTTGCCATATTAAATGAGTATATTGACATATATTAACATGATATGATTATTATTTATATAATACTGTATGTTTTGACCATATATGTCACCGATATGTTTAATTTATGTATGCCAAACAATTTACTATTTAACTATTTATTTCAAGTTTACAGATCAGATCCACATTTCATTTCAATTTCTATCTCATTTTCGAATCTTTTATAAATAAAATGTATTATTTATTATTATTTTACCTCTTCTTGACCAACTCATAAAAACAAAACAAATACTACACAAATTCTATTTGAAAACTGAGAATTATATATGTGACATGTATATAAAAAAACACTATTATACATACATAAAATATATGGGCTGGTTTTATATGTCAATTGTTCCATTTTCTATTAGGTTTTATATATGGGCATATATATTTTGTATATTTGGATATATTTAATACATGTATATTTCATATGTGTACATATATTACATTTCGGTATGGATTTCAAGCTCACGTTTAGTTTGTTTTGGGGGCTTTTATTGTTTGGTCCTGGTTGAAAGTTGCTCCTCTGTCCTTGAAGTGTAACATCTTTTAAAGGGACCATGATATGAGAGACTGATAATGAACGCGGACGGAGAAAAAGAGACAGATCAATGTCCTGAAGAGGATAATGTCTTGCTCGAGAACAGCAAAGAGATGTTTTGGCTCATATATTTGCACACCCATCACCCTGAAAGCTCTGTAAAGCAGTTGTCTCCCCTTCACCTCTCAGATGAGCGGAGACGTACAGAAGGACTGTTGTGTTCTTTTGCTTACGCGCTGCTTCACGGAAAGTCTTTCAAGCTAGTGCAACCACAAATTCTCAGTGATCAATATTTCAGTGGCCATGAACATCAAAGCTCCTTACAAAAGAGTATTAAATAGCTATGGAAGTTATTATTTTCGCAAGCCTCTTTCCTGCAAGTGTACGGACAGTTCCCATGTGACCAACAGACCGTGTGTAAGTTATGACTTTCAGGAGTGCTGACTTTTTACAAATTAATTTCAACAGGAAATGTTCTTGCCGCAGTCTGTTGAGGTTCATCTCACGCCAGATAAATCGTCTTTTGGCGGCTCTACCACAATGAAATAAATGTCACCTAAATCCGCTGCAAAATCGAATACTTCCCTTCAGGGCTTGACATTAATTGTGTTGCTCGCCAGCCACTATGGCTGTAGGTTTTCCAAAGTTACTAGCCACTAGACACAATTTTGACGTCGATACCATGGGGGAAAAACTGCCATATAGATATTTTTTTACATAACCTCATAATTTGACAGCAGGTTTATTAGGTTGCTGTCACTTTAAGACCTGATGCACGGATCCATTATACTGTTACACATGTGTTTTCTTTCTCAACTGTTTACTTTCACTTAAAACATAACTGACTGTGTTTATGTACAAACTCGCCAAGCCTGGCATTTTGACATTATTTTGTGTTTATTTGGCTGTTTAAGAGCAATATGTAGCTTTAAAAAAGGGGCGGCTTTATGTGTGCGCACTTTGGGTGTGAGCTCAAAATTAAATCTAATTAATTTCAAACAAAATCAGGCCAAAACGAAGATCATTTCGGGAATTCAAAACAACTTCGAACTACCATTGGTCCGTTGCGATGATGTACTAGGTGGGAGTGGCTCTGAGGCTCCGCCTTCTTTGACATGGAAATCTTCAATAATCTTCCCAATAGTACAGTTTTTTGGTACATATATTCTCAAGATTTGAAGTACAGTGCAAGTGCACATTCAGTACAATTAAGCACACTTCTTATTCACAAGGGTATTGCTGAATGTAAACTTGTTTATAGAGTGTGTTTTCCACCTAATGCTGCCAAGTGCAGAGGTTTTAGGACAGACTTTTATACAAGAGAGTGAACTTCCATTCAGTTGCAAATGCAGTCATTAAAGATAAGTGAAAGGCTGTTTGTAACATGGATCTTGTGAAGATGAAGTAAAAGGGTTGTAGGTTACCACATTTATTTTTCTCTCCAGGCATGCCAGCGCTTATGCCATGGCGATCTGCTCAACATCTGAGCTCTATAGAGTCTCTCCTGTTGTTCAGGGATTATATCTGGCTAGTCCGCTTACTGTGACGCTAAAAAGAAGTGTGCTGTGCTGCCTTCAAGTCATGTCGAAATGATCGCATTTACAACATGAGAACACTATAATGTTGTAGCTACCAGTGGGAAACTCTGGATTTTCTTTGAGCCCTGAATATCAGAGTCGGTGATGTGAACGAATTCATTGCAGTGGGAACATTAGATACATAAAATTATATAAGTAGACAGAGCTTCAGAAGACTTATAAGAATTTTAAATAAATAAAAATATTTAGTTAAAAGATAATTCCGGTATTTAACACCTTGAGTCTATATTGTAGTTTGTTTTGGATAAACAAGAGTGGTGGCCAAATTTTTTGACAATGGTTCCTCTCTCGAGTTTTTTACTATAAAAGAATTGGCCATGGACCCATTTAACATTGGAGTCAATGTGCATGTCCGAAAATGTCATTAAAACAGCCTTTAACATTAGTTTTCAAAACTGTGCAACTCACCGAGTGATTAGTGATGTTAGTTGATGTTCCAGAAACAAAAAGTGTTGCGAAATTCAGTTTCTGTCGTGTTTTATTTGTCATTTTGTAAAATCCCATTGAATTCTGTTGAAGGACTGAGTTCTCGTTAATATCAGGTTAATATAAATGCGCTACCGGTAACGGAAAGGGGGCTGTTTACATTTGGTCGATGTAGTCTTTTTGCTCGCTTCCATTTTTTCATAAGGCTAGCGAGCAGAGCAACTGTGCTCCGGGAGAGTAAGCCAAATAAACAAACAAAACCTTCACTAATTGTTACTTGTAATATGAAGTTGAACTCGACTGTGACCGTGAGTGTCCCGCGAGACATAAACATCGGTTATCGCCATCAAGTGGTCGGGAGTGTGCTAACGCTTCAGATTCAAATATTGAGCGGAAGTTACACGGTTGTGAAGTGTCTGAAAAAATAGTTCCACTATAGCAAAATAAACGGATTGGAATCATATATTGCGACGATATATTGTTTATAATCATCAACGAACACCACTAACCACTCGGTGAGTTTAACAGTTTTGTAAACGAACATTATTGGCTGTTTTAATGACATTTTCGGACATGCACATTGACTCCAATGTTAAATGGGTCCATGGCCAATTCTTTTATAGTCAAAAACTCGAGAGAGGAACCATTGTCAAAAAAATGTTGTCTACCACTCTTGTTCATCCAAAACAAACTACAATATAGACTCAAGGTGTTAAATACCGGAATTATCCTTTAATAGTTGACAGATTATTTAAATCCATTTTTCAGTTCATGAATATTGTTTCTGTTAAGATTAAAAGTAATGGAATGTTCTTACAGAGACATGTAAGAAAATGAATAAAAAATGACTTTCTTTGCAGTCCAGGGCTTCAGGGTACTTATTAAATCTAGCTTGGTCTGAGACGTTCCCCATCTCTGATTTTTTAAAATTCTCTACATTATTAAACCTATTAGTTTTATAGCTCATATTCAGGCGAACACTTATTCTGCTAAATAGAAATCAACAATCTAGCACCATTAAACCAAGCCCCCATCCGCAGGGTTTCAATTCATCCTGTTAAATATTACACTGCTAAAAATGTATTTCTTAAAAACACCTTTTAGCTTAATTTGCCTTTGTGTAAAATATCCACAAAAAACTCAAATCAAGATACCTTTACTTTAGAAGGAAATTACTAGAGGTGTGTGTGTGTGTGTGTGTGTGTGTGTGTGTGTGTGTGTGTGTGTGTGTGTGTGTGTGTGTGTTTCATGCATGTACTCACTTCATGTTGATACATTTTTCAGAAAACAAGACTTAGAGCCAGATTTACTACACAGGGAATATTAGCGTGAGAATGCAATCCCACAAAAGCGCCGATGGCAGTGGAAAGTCCAGCTTGTGATCTACTGACGAGGCGCAAATTAAAGAACACAGACAATAATTTCCATAATGACCAACGCAATCTACCAAGAGCAGCGCAAATTAGCGTCTGGTTTAAAGGGGTCCTATTATGCCCTTTCACAAAGTCTTGATTTTGTATTTGGGGTGTACTAGCATAGTTTTCATGGTTTCAACGCATTCTTTTTCACATATTTTACATTATTACAGCACCTCTCTCCCCAGTCTGACTTGAACGCAGTTCCTGTTTCGATAAAGCCTTCTGAAATACAAAATGTGTTGTGATTGGTTAGCTGGATGACATCAATTTCCATCCAATTCAGACCCTGACAATGTTACCGAACAAGAGGACTGTGCAGAATGGATTGTTTACAGACAAGGACAGGATTACTGGACATTTCAGAGTGGTATGTTTTTATTTAATTTTTTAATTTAGTCTTTCAGAAGCAAGAGCTTACAAATGCAACATAAACCAAGCTGTTCTCTATAAAATGTACAGTACACAGCAAACCTTTGTGGTAATAATGTTAAAGAACAGTGTTTAAAGTTTTATCAGCCTTTGGAAGGTCAAACAAATAGTTTTGGAAATGTTGTGGAACAATCTGTGCCTCTTTGACAGCGACAATACTGTCTTCTCTAATGCAGATCAACCAGGATTATTTAAGTGAGTAACGTTATGAATTCAAAAGATCCGGATAAATCGTGTTGTAGTCCAAACATGCCGTTCGTTGTAGTTCTGGAAAAGGGGATTCTGTTAAATAAAAGATCTCCCTTTAGCCACTTAAAATGGAGCGAAAATCTTCGTTATAATGTTAGTACGTTCTTTTTATAGGCTTCCTTATATGGTATCACCCAATTCATGGTATCATTTGAAAGTTTAGAATCTGAACTTTACAAAGAATACCATCACTTTTGTTTTTATGATACATATTAAATTAAATATTAGCTTAAATATACATTGGTCCCAGACAAAAAATATCTGCTTTATGATTGCGAAGAAATATGTATACGAAAAAAAACATTTATTTATATATTTCACAAAACAGTCAAGTCATATATCCTAAGAAAGGTCTCATTCTAAGGAATTTGGTGATGTAGTTTATTTCATTGTGAGAATAATCTTAGCAAATTAATTTTTAGCAGTGTAGGTTCAGATACAGTTTTCTTTGGACCGCATTCATGTAAAGCTGTCAAGTTTCTGTTTGGGCAGCCTCTCATCCCTGCTGTTATCCACTTCACTTTCTGCTTCATCTGCACTCGAGGAAGAAGAAGAAGAAGAAGAAGGACAGAGCGAGAGGGAGAGCAAGCAAGACTGTTCCTCGTGGAAACCATCTCTTGAATCCCAAGCGATCGGCATCAGAATTCAGGCAAGACAAAGCGCAGTGAGTCATGAGTGGGATTGCCACTGAGGGCTTCGTCGGGTTGGTATAATTCATCATGGATGCCAGTGTGTGTTGACAGGGCCACAGATGCTCTCCGCTGGGAGAAAACAGCACATGTGCCTCGTTTAGACCACATGATCTTTTTTGCACAACCTGTTGCAGTGCATCAGTGGAGAATGAGTTTTTGGTCTTATGGATAAAACAGGATGAGAGGTTTTTCATTAGATATTACATGCATCTAGCGTAATACACAATGGAGAAATAAGTAAACACATGTGATTTGTCAGAAACCCGTCAGAAACAGAGGGTGGGCTTCTAAATATTGCATATGGGTTGTAGATGATAGTTGCATATGAGTGATGATCCTGCGTGGATCAGTTTTTCCTTCCTCTTATTCCTCCTCTCAGTTTAACATCTGCAGAATGCCTAACATCACAGCGTGAACATGATGGATGCATCTTTACAGTTTGACAACACACTGCACACCTGCAATATGTTGTGAAGATGAACTTTAGCTAGATGAATACATTTCAGGAAATAGTTTGTCTATAAAATTAACATTTTGTATTCATATGCTGTTTTGTATTTCCATGGAACACAGAGAATCTCTCCAGGATTGAGGTGTACTGCAAAAAATGCTTTTCTTACTTAGTATTTTTGTTTTGTTTCCAGTCCAAATATCTAAAAATTATTAATTCAAGAAGCATTTACTAGAGAAGTAAAAAGACATAAGAAATTCTATTTTGTTTTAAGATAAAAATAAAGTAATTTAAGTAATTTTTGCTTAAAACAAGCAAAATTATCTGCCAATGGGGTAAGCAAAAAAACCTTAATTTGAATGGAAAACAAGAAAAAAAATCTTAATTCGAATGGAAACCAAGAATTTTTTTGCTTACCCCATTGGCAGATAATTTTGCTCGTTTTAAGCAAAAATTACTTAAATTACTTTCTTTTTATCTTAAAACAAAATAGAATTTCTTATGTCATTTTACTTCTCTAGTAAACGCTTCTTGGTTTAAGAATTTTTAGATATTTGGACTGGAAACAAAACAAAAATACTAACTAAGAAAGTATTTTTTGCAGTGTTCTTGCATTGGCTGCATGAAGATGTAGTGTATTGGAAATGCACTTCAAATCTTAAAAGTGTACTTGCAGATAATACAAATAATTAAATTAAATGCAGCGTAAACACACTTAAACAGAGAACACTTTCAGACCTGTTACTTAAGTACACGTTTAAAAAGTGCTCTTTGTAATCAGGGGCGTAACTATCGGTAAGCAGGGTAAGCGGTTGCTTATGGGCCCGGACCAATCAGGGGCCCGCCCGCGTGACTGGACGATATTGATTGACAGGCCCAGGCGGGTCCCCCTATCGCATTTTACTACTTATAGTCTGATCGCATTTTAATTGTTTGCTTATTGATTTGAATAAATAATGACAACAACATATTTGACTGATCATTAAATAAATGTTTGAAACGAACAATGATGAATTTGGTGTAATTTGTTTCGAATTGGGACTGGGGAATCCCCGGGTGAACATGCGCATTGCGTGCAAAACAGTAAAAACCGGTAACCTTGAGACAGATATGGAGTCGTCAAATTTTTTGTCAGAGCGTTCTTTTTCTAAACTGAAACTGATAAAAAGCTATCTCAGGAGCTCAATGGGACAGAGTCGTCTCTCTGGACTTGCCATACTGTCAATTGAGAATGCCCGTGCACGCTATCTGGATCTTAAAGGAGAACTCCGGTCAATTTTAACATTGAGCTCAATGTTTAGTAAATTTGGAGTGCTGTCAATACAGAGAACAACGACAAAAATCGGTGTTGCCTACACCGTGTTATCCTCTTTTAAAATTTGCGACTTGAATGGGGTCTAATTTTAAACCTGCTTTTATTTCTCTTATCATCCTTGATGTGTCATACAAGTGCCCAGCCATGTTGAGTGATTCCTTCAGAGTGAACACGGTGAATCTGACTGCAGTAGATGTGAAAGATATGAATAAAAATGATGTTATATCAGCCAGCACACAGACCTGTATTTAGTTCCTGTTTTCGGTTGAAGTCCAAAGTAGTCAATTGTCGAGTTCACGCGCGTGATCATAGGTAACTAAACCTACGACCTGACAGCTTCGCACAGAGGAAAGCCCGGAAAATGCAGCTATAATGTAAGTGAGCATATTTTTTATGTATTTGGACTAAGGCCTATGTGTATATAGCAGTGACAGTAACAGTAACAATGTGTTATGTTTTTTTTTTGTGCGTGTAGCAGGTGTTGTAGTAGGGGGGCTGCCTTGATAATCCTGCTTAAAGGAGAACTCTGGTCAATTTTAACATTGAGCTCAATTTTTAGTAAATTTGGAGTGCTGTCAATACAGAGAACAACGACAAAAATCGGTGTTGCCTACACCGTGTTATCCTCTTTTTAAAATTTGCACCCTATTGACTTGAATGGGGGCAAGTTATAAACCTGTTTTTATCCTCTTAACATATTTGATGTGTCATTACAAGTGCCCAGCCATGTTGAGTGATTCCTTAAGAGTGAACACGAGTGAATCTGACTGCAGTAGATGTGAAAGATATGAATAAAAATGATGTTATATCAGCCAGCGCACATACCTGTATTTAGTTCCTGTTTTCGGTAGAAGTCCAAAGTAGTCAATTGTCGAGTTCACGCGCATAGGTTTAGTTGCTATGATCACGCGCGTGAACTCGACAATCGACTACTTTGGACTTCTACCGAAAACAGGAACTAAATACAGGTATTTGCGCTGGCTGATATAACATCATTTTTATTCATATCTTTCACATCTACTGCAGTCAGATTCACTCGTGTTCACTCTTAAGGAATCACTCAACATGGCTGGGAACTTGTAATGACACATCAAATATGTTAAGAGGATAAAAACAGGTTTATAACTTGCCCCATTCAAGTCAATAGGGTGCAAATTTTAAAAATAGGATAAAACAGTGTAGGCAACACCGATTTTTGTCGTTGTTCTCTGTATTGACAGCACTCCAAATTTACAAAAAATTGAGCTCAATGTTAAAATTGACCGGAGTTCTCCTTTAAGGGCCCGGTGTTGACTCGTTACGCCACTGTTTGTAATAATGCTAAATTACATTTTATTATGCGTACAGTATATTTTCACTTATTTGAATGTGTTGACAAAAGCACATGTAAAGTGCAATGACAAATCTATTGTAATAAATATTCAGCAGTATGCTTTAACCATATTTTCAAGACAATCAAAGTAATTGTGAAATTAGACCTACTTAAGTTGGTCAAAAACACTCTTAACTGCCTTTAATATACATATAAACTAAATACATTTAGATATAATTGCAAATAAAATGCAATTCATTTTCTGAAAACATTACAACCAATTCACACTCAAGAAAATTATTTTAAAGTAGTTAATTATGTATATGCAAATGATAGGAGTTTTATCGTTTTATGATGAACTATCTCTTTAAAGGATATTTCATCTTTGCAGCCCTGTGTGTGGAATGAAGCTTTTATGTGCGGATAAAGAAGAAAAATACCCTGTCTTTGACTACATTTGTTAAAACCATAGCAACTTGCTGGCTGTGACCAGAGAGTAGACAGCCCACGCATGCTTTCATGTTTCATGTGTAACCTCAGTCATGAATCCTTCCAAGACAGGCCTCATTCAGAACACCTACTGGAGCCCCGAATATGCTAAATCGATTTTAATTGTAAATCAAGCACCGTTGCGGATATGTCCAAAGTGATTGTGCTTCATTACATTGAATTGGAGAGCGGCAGAGAGGCTGTAACCCTACTCAACACATCTTTTAAAAAGATTATTGATTAAACAGAGACAAATGAATGCTGAGTTGGGATGAAAAGAATGGCGGCTCATTTGTGATATGAATACTATTGGGTGCATTTAAGAGTTTGCTCCAGACATCAGGGAATGTAATCATATTGAGCAACAGCTGTGTCGCATTGTAAGAAACACTCTTATAAAAAAATGAAATAGTCTATTGATGCTTTCTATTGCAATATGGATGTATAAGGGTTGTATCATTCAAATCACACACCTGATACCCTCCGATTGACATCCAAGAAATCTCACTGATAGAACTTTATACTTCAAAATATACGAGTTTGATCTCTTTGGGGACTCATATCAGTCCTCAGACTCACAGTCTCAAGGGAAACGCAGATCTGTAGTCTACCGGGAACTTTCGCAGAAAACGCCTGTTTTATGTGACTAGGAATGTCAGTTACACAATATTTCAATGGCCCCCTTTAGACATTCTGTTGAATATAAGTAAGGGTGCACCTACATGTCAAAACTCTCAGTAGACGATTAACTGACCGTTCGCAAAGACCCGCCCCCTTTAGTTACTGTTGCTATGTCCGACAAGCCACGCCTCTCTCACTCTACACCATGTTCTCACGCAGTGAAAAACACATCTCGGAGCAGAGAGACACTGACAACACACTGACAGACACAGACCAGGTTACTCTTGATATTAAACAAAGTTTAAACTTTAAAATTTGGTTATTTTTTAACAGAATTTTAAACAATAAATACCGTTTTGTAGAATGCAATAAAATCAAGAATATGTTTTTTTTTTATTCTGTTTAACCTTTATTTAACTGACAAAAGTATTGTGTAAGACAATATTTGGTATGTTTTCATTGACCAACTTAGGTGTATTTTGTAATTTTGATTTTGATGTCTGCAACATGCTCCAAAAAAAGTTGTAACAGAGACAAAATAAAAGTGAAAAGAGGAGCGTGTTCCGGCGCAAACGTTCCCTGGTGCTATTTTGCAGTTTCAGAAAAGGATTCCGCCACTGACCAGGAAAAAACGACTCTAAAGACAGTGGCGCGTTAGTCATATGCTATTTTAAGGCGCGTGCTTGGCCATAATGTATCGTGTGCACAACGCACATACACTTTGATTCTCTCATCTACACAGATGCAGCAGTTCCCATTTTTGGAAACCATACATAATTACAAGGAAAAAAATTACCACATGAGGGAAATCATTGTGTCCATGAAGATGTGAAAAAATAGGCATAAATCTATATTACACCCAAATTATTCAGGCTAATTGTAGTAATGACGGATCAAACCTGTTTGATCAATAGTGGCGAGACACATCGGTATATAAGGACTTATAACCCTGGTATATAAGGACTTATAATAAATCGGTATATAACCCTGACAAAATGGGTTATCCGTCACGAACCAGGAAACAAAATTCTAAAGACTGCGAGATCACCGCTACCATCATGTAAGTTGCGTGCGCTGGCAAACCCGCCGTTATAATAGCAATCCGCCATGGAACATCCACCAAGGGAATGTGAGAGGATGCTCTGATTGGTTTATTTCACGTTACGCCCAAACCACACCTATGAGTAATGAAGCGACTTCAGACCAACACATTTTAGATTTGCGTCGGGCGCAAGAGTCGTTTATCCCGCCGGTATAATAGCGACAGCGCCGGGATCCGCCCACAGAGTTACTTGCGTTTGATACTTGCGTTTCAGATCGTTAAAGTAGGGCCCAAAAACTGATTTTCACGTATAATGTTGCTACTCCTTGAGCCAAGGGGTCGTAACAATTGCACAATAAATACAATGCGTCCTATAGAGACGCATTTCATGAGATGGGGTTGAGCATGCATTGTGAAAAGATTCCAGATAAATCTCAGTCTGTGTAGGGCAAGGCAGGAGACGTTGTTGTCTTCAGACGGCATTGCATGAGAAACAGTCATGCTACTCTTGTGCTCAGGAATACTTTGGAAACCCGTTGTTACTTTACAGTCTGATCCTGCATCAAGAAATGCTACTTAAATATCTGTTAGACAAGGAGAAAGCCATACATCTGTTGAATGCAGAGATGCTGGCCGAGCTCGTCTCAGATGCTCTAAAACAGTGGAAATGTGTGTGGTCAGATGAGTCCATGTTTCGGCTTGTGTTTGGGGAAAACGGGCATTGAGATCTCATGATGTTCTGCAAAAGCAAACATCTGTCATGGTATGAGAAGCATCAGTGCAAACGGCAGGGGTGAATTGCATTTGTGTGAAGGTCCCACTGACATGGAGGCGTACACTGGGATTGTACAGAGACATAAACTGCCATCAAGATGACATCTATCCAGGGAAGCAAGACAATGCAAGGCCTCATTCTGCTCATGCTATAACAAAAGGTTTCTAGACACCATAGAAGGGATGTGCCTGACTGCAGTCCAGATCTGTCTCTTACTGAACATGTTTGACCCATCATGAAAAGGAGAATTAGACCACGACGACCACGGTCTGTTGAGCAGATGTCTTATATCAGAAGAAATATTCACATGCAGAACGGCATCAATTAGTATCCTCAATTCCCAAACAATTAAACTGTGTAATGAAGAGGAAAGGGGATGTGACAGCTGAACATGCCTCTCTTGTAAAGACTTTAACTTGGATTTTTGGTAACACTTTATTTTGATGGACCCTTTTGAACATTACGGTGACTATAAGTAACTTTGCAACTACAAGTCAACTTATTCTACTAACCTAATCCCTACCAGATCCAATACTCTAGTGAGAGCTAGTAGACATGTAGGTGCGAATGTTACTTATAGTCAATAAATGTTCAAAAGGGACCTTTTCCCTTTTATTAAAATCTTTTCACTTTTATTTGCCTCTGTCCCAACTTTGGAGCATGTCTCAGCCATCAAAATCAAAACTTGTTGACATATAATTTGGTCTCTTTTTAACCCTCATATTTATGGATATTTCAGAAACCCTTTATAATATCTTAAAACACTTCACATTGAAGTATCAGGCTATTCACCTTTCCAATCTTATAATGAAAATGTTTCAACTTGCTTCCATTATGTCTTCCCTTAAAATAGTACATAAATATATACATTGCTTCTGTTTGGGGTCTCAAATATAAAAGCATGGTTATTGGAAGTGCACGGACTTGTCACCCTGTGTTTTGATTTAGATTTTGACGAGCGCTGTGGAGATACTCTCTGACACTGGGTTATTTTGGTTTGCTTCATTGTATTTTCCTGCAATGCCGTTGCTTTCTGGTGTCAGATTGACCTCAAACAGAATAAACATGATTATATTTGATAAGAGTCACTTTTCTTGTAAAACGCATGTGGAGTGTGGTTAAAAATAAATAAATGTTAAAACCTCAATACTTTTAGCCTACTGGATTTTTAGTAGGTCAGATAAAAAAGTATTACAAGAATTAAGGGGGAAGATCTGTTCACTTTTAGAAATTTTAAAGTAAACAGCTTTTTTATATAAATGTCTGTGTGTGTGTGTGTGTGTGTGTGTGTGTGTGTGTGTGTGTGTGTGTGTGTGTCACTGGAACCCCAATCATAAGGTTAAAAAAAAGAGAGTAAATCTCAACATGATGACAGTATTGTCTCTTTGTTTTAACATTTAAATATAATATTAATTAATTAATTAATTAATTATGACGTCTCTCTGTTTTCAGACTTAGGTAAACAAATAAATAAAAATAAATTGGTAATACATACATTAAACAATTAATGCATGATTCTATTAAAATACAGAACAAATATATGTAGCCTATATATATATTTTTTTCTAAAGGCTAAATGCATTTCTTCCTATTTGTTTATTTTATTGTAGATTGTTCACATTTGTGTAAACTGATCTCCATTTCAATCCTCTCAAAAGCTCATATGTTGACAGCTGAGCACTCGGAGAGCATCACTGCCCACACACACCAGCTATTGTTGAGTTTGTGGATTTATTGGCTATTGTAGGAAGAGCCTTTGTCTATGTCCATAAGAACTCTGAAGCTTAGTATTTGTAGCTTTCTGGCTCTAAATTGTGGAATAAACCCGCTTAGAGCTTCACTCGTTCTCTCTGTGAGCATGTGTGTGTGTGTGTGTGTTTGTTTGTGTCTCCTCGGCTCTATTGTTTGATACGGGTCAGTACAGAGCTTCTTCTTTGCCTGCAGACACTACAGCACCACTTCTGTAGTATTTATAGCACTAGAGCATTCTGGGATATGAATCATAGATTGCGTATGGGTCCACGAGTATCTCTCTATTTGTGTGTTAAAAAGTAGCGTATATATTTATCCTTGAAGAAACCATGTCCTAAGGTTGGCACTTGAGTAAAACCCATTTTTTTTCCCTTTTTATTGCAAGTTTTGCTTGGTAGTTATGTTGCATTTAAAGATGACAGGATAATGAGTGCATTTTATAAAAGGCCTCAAAGGAATATTTTTGAAAGAATATTTCATGCATTCTGAAATAAATAAATAAACATGCACAACCTTTTACCATTTGACATGCAAATAGGTGTGCACTTATAAGTTAAACAGCACCAGTCCAGATTTGTGAAAGTAAAGATATATTTGTTATATAGTGCACAGAAATTTGCAAGAAGACTAGAGTTGGAAACCGATTCAGAACAGATTCAGTTTTTTGTAATTTTTTTGTAAAATTGAATGCAGTTCAGTTTTTTTAATATATATATATATAGTCAATATCAGTTGTTAGATTGCTTTATATGCCACCTCTAAAACACACTTAAAAGTCTGTGTAACCACATGTAAATAAATTTTTACTATTTGTTGTTTTATATAAATTGTCATAATTTGACAATTGAATGGACCCCCCCCAAATATTTATAACTTGCACCAAACATGCTAGCTTTGGACATCACAAAATGCATTGTCTCGTGATTATTAATTAGGTTATTCTCATTATAACACAGGCAGGAGTTACATAAGAGTTACATAAGTGATATATAAAGTTATATTACTTCATAAAAGTGATGGGAACTAAACCACTCATGGCAAAAAGTGATGAGGTCGTGATGATGTTCCCGTCGTGCCGTCTGTGAATGACGTGTCGGTCTCCCGTTGTTAACTAGACTTCCCAGTCCTCCCAGAGCATCAGTGTAAGTGTGTCTCCTCGCAGACACACTTGACAGGAGTCATTTAACGTCCCACCTGCACATCTGCACACGCGTATGTGTCCTTGAGTGTCCTGTTTAATGAGACTCATCCTTTCTTTTACTTTACCACGACGCATTAAAAATACACTAATGCATGAACAATTAATGATACACATATAACTCAATAAAAGCTTCAGTAGCAGACACTCATTACATACAATCTGTGCACAAGAAAACCTTCTCTCTAGAGAACTGATAATCTAGACGGCCATTTATAGATATAATATTGATACCTGACAACTTATACATTTTCAGTTATCAAATCAAAACAAAGGTGTCCAGATTGTGTTCTGATTATCTATTAGCAAAATGTAAATGTTGTTGTAAGTTTTATTGATGAACCTTATGGGTTCTGTCAGGCATTCATATATAGAACATTTTAGGGTTTCCCATTATGGCATCATTTTATGCATTTAGTTTTAATTAAAAAATGTTTTTAATGTTAATTATACCAGCATGCATGCAAGCATACTTTATTACTATGGAAATTAAATAACCCATTAAACATGAAAGTAGTATGCAATCTTTTAAGACATATCTCCTTATATAGAAAATACTGTATTTGACATGAAAGGTTCACGTGACCATAACATGAAAATGACGTGATCATTTACTCACCCTGGGTTGTTCTAATGCAGTTGACTCATATAATGTCAGTGAATAGTGACCGCCAGAACGATCCTAAACACAACAAGGCTGTGAAGCAACTAGTGAATAGATGAGTTTTTCTGTTCGGCTGATGACGTGTAATGTCCCCGACGACCTCTGCAGTCACATTTAGACAGTTGTCAGCGACTGCTTTTATCAAGACAAGTATAAGTAAAAAAAAAAAATCACAAAAGGGGTTTACAGATGTACGGTATTTGATTCCGTTGAATACATCTTGAAAATATCTTGAGCTTGTGTTTCCTACAGACCTTATTTCAGGCATTTAACCAAAAACCCATTCAAGAAGCGATGGAACCGGAAGTGCTGAAATGCAACTCGTTTCTGGGTTTTGGCCTAAAAAATACGTCATCCCTGCAGCACACTATTAGCGCCACAGTTTCCAGCGACTTGTCAAAAAAAACATCGTCATGAGAAATCAGGATGAATAAAAATGCACCATGAAATAATACGCCTAGAAATCTCCAAAAAGTATGTGCACTTCCGTCCCTGAGGATTGTGCCTTTGATTTCGGACCGGACTTCAGCCGTGTACAGAAGACCAGCTGTCGAGGCCAGGATTTTCATTAAATAATACATACAATATTGGTTTGTTTTTCACCAAACCCTATCGTCAGTGTTGGGCAAGCTACTTGGAAAATGTAGTGAGCTAAGCTAGCAGTTACTCTACATTAAATTCAGCTTCACTACACTGAAGCTCCTCCCTGGGAAATGTAGCAAGCTAAGCTACAGTAATATGGCAAAAGTAGCTTTCTACTTCTAAGCAATTTTTTTTAAATTCATTTTTATCATTTTTAAACATAATGTCAGTCAAACAGATAGGCAGGCATACTTTATCAGTTCAATTGTTTATTCACAAACTGTTCAAAACCAATTAAAAATAATAACTATATAAAAGTATAACAAAACCAGGTGTTGAGAGTGTGTGCATCTTTCCATTAAGCAAATTTCTCACGGGTCAGCCCAAGGATGGAGATTGGTACGTGATGTCCACATCCGGAGCAGAATGTGGTGGTAATGCACCTAAAAGCTGGTTGTAGGGCCCTATGATTTTTTTTAATAATTTTTTTCACATTCTAAATTATTATTATTATTTTTTTTTTTCTGTATTCTGTTTTTTTCCGTTTTAATATTTGTGGACTCCCATTTTAATGGTTAAATAAAATTTAAGTAATCAAAATGCATGTCTAATATAATTGAAACCATGAAACGTATTCAATTTAACAATCATCTATTAAAATATTAAAATAAATAAGATTTAGGGCACTATGAATTTTTTAAAAAGAATTTAATTTTCTTTTCTTTTTGTTTTTCTTTTCTTGATTCCATTTTAGTGGTTTAATTTAATTGTAATAACCAATGATTTAAAATGTAATGATTTAAGCAAAACTTTCTTCAAAGGTTAAAGGTTAAAGGTGTTTGTTTATGATTTGTCGATAGTTTTTCTCAAATAAAGCTAAAATGCTGCTGAGGTGACTCTCAGAGCGGATAAAGTTCATGCATGAATGTCCTCATATGGGCTGAAAACATCGCGAGCGTCATGCATGCCTCAGTGAGTGTTTGAGTGTGTGATAAATGAAACCGCACGTTCATTCTGGATCCCGTGATTCTGTCCGTGTTTTCCGCATCGCGGGAATGAAATATGGTCCTTGCCAACCGCCGTAAAAAACATGAAGAAGTCATCGTCACTTACTGATTCAGGATAAGTGATACTTAGCAGTTGTATTTCCGATATGAGCTTGAACTTTAGAAATGCTTGGGGAAATGTAGCTTGTGTGTAGTGCTGGACGCTACCGCATTACTTGATCAAAAAAAGAGCTTCGCTACTGAAAAGCTATTTGATCCAGAAAACAGCGATACCACCACGCTACTGAGAAATGTTAAACTAGTAGTGTCACTACTTGTAGCGACGCTACTGCCCACCACTGCCTATTGTAAACCCCCAGAACCCACGGGATATACGCCATGTGTCACATGGGACCATTCTGTGATGCTTTACTTCTTTTACATCTCTGTCGCTATTCAATGCCATTATATGGACGAGCACGAAAGGGACTTGATTTTTTTTATTCTTCTTTTGCAGTCTGAAAAAGAAAGATGGGGATACGGCATTAAAACAACAACAGGGTGATTCAATTATGACTTCATTTTTATTTCAGGGTTAACTAACCTTTTAAAATGAAGTCAAGAACCCTAAGGTTGGATATAGAGAAACACTACTGTACAACACCAGTGCTTGATGAATCACTTGACATGTCTAAATCTGGCAACCCTATAAATAAGAGACAATGCACAATCCTATGTTGCGTGCATCTCCCCCTCTGGATTATAATCGACTGTTATTATGTATCCGGGGCGTTGAGATAATCCTTACACTTAACCTCTGTCTGGTTGCAGCTTCGCCTGACAGAAACACACGTCTAATCTCTGCATGATGTACATGGAAAACATCATTAATTCCATTCAATTTTGTGAATTTTAATCTCAGTGGATCTAGATGAGACAGTCTCAGTAATTTGTTCTGAGAAAACTAGATCTGGAGAGATGATATGATTCAGTACACTTGTATATGGGGCATTATGATGAAAAGAAAGGTGTATATTCAGTGCAGGCCTTGGATTAAAGCAGGAACGCTCTGCTCTCTCTCTCTCTCTCTCTCTCTCTCTCTCTCTCTCTCTCTCTCTCTCTCTCTCTGAAGCTGCTGCATTTTAAGAAAGACCATTTTAGATTCATCTGTGTATATCTCCATAGAGTTCATTCCTGTTTCGATTTAAACTGGTGTAACAGTTTATTAAATGGTCAGAATGTGTATAATTGAACTGAAACCCTCGAAAGTCATTAATGTAGTTTCATGGTCATTACGGTTAGAGATTTTAACCACTAGTGGCCCCCTGAATTCAGAGTTGTATATCCCCAAACAAATATAATTAGTCTGGATTTTACAAGGCTGTTTATTCAAATGACAGAATAAAACACTTATTTACATTCATGCTTATATTACATTGCCTGAGCATTTTACCATACTAAAGTAGTAAGTCTAAAGCCATGTGAAAATGAAGTGTGCTTAACTGAACTGAATGTGTGCTTGTTGTGTTCAAATCTTAAAAGTATATTTAAAACACAAACTACTTGCAGAAAAGTTTATATTGCTGGAATTATATATGCAAGGAAATAATGTACATCCAGCCGGTTGTTATCTCAGAATAAACCCAGACAGGGTGATTTACGGGTCTTGCATTAGCCTGAAGGGGTTTATTCTGAGATCACACACACACACACACACACACACACACACACACACACACACACACACACACACACACACCTGAAGATATTTTACCCAAAATTGGGTTAAAACAACCCAGCATTTTTTAGAGTGCAGTCATACCACTTATTACACGGCATTTCACCACATAAAATATTTATGGAGATAAGATATATTGAATTCAGATTAAACTGTTTTAAAATCATACCTGTTTGTATCTTATAATCCAACAGTGTACAAAACAAAAGTCACAAAATGGCAGCAGCGTTTGTATGAAACAACAGAGAGCGAGTACACAATAATGGATGGCATAATTACATAACTGTACACAAAATATTGATTTGACAAAGTTTTAATATTTTATTAGCTCACCAAATGCAAAACATCCACGATGAGCTGGAGGAGCCTGTGTTTCTGTTTTTAGCGGTTGTTATCTGGCCGCTGGATAGCGCGATTGACCAATCAGAATCAAGTATTCCACAGAGGCGTCTAATATATATATATATTATTTAAGTGCACTTAAAGGGAGTACACTTTCATGACTATGTTTCTTACAGTTTTTTACAATTGCTATGACAGTTTTTTCAATACATTTAACAAGTTTCCTAAACTCTTAACACGGTTAGCACAACATCAGTCTTTGTAGGCTATACAATTAACACATTTCTTGTTGCTTTGACCTAAAATGCATACAGTTAACACAAATTTAAAATGCTTGAACTTCTTTTACACACAAGCTCAACCAATACCAAAACAATGTAATTTTACAGCCAAATTTACAAATGCTTTCACACTGTATGTCAGAACAGATAACATCATGTTCTAAACATAACTTATATAGGTTAAAGTCAAAGTGAACAGCTGGTCATATTGTGAATTGAAACAAAAATATATTCCCTGTATTTTATTCCATTGCTAATGAGAAACAGCTTATTGAAGTTTTGCAAATATATACATCACAGCTGATTCCCATCTAGAAAGCACACTCAGGTGTTGAGGTTCTTTCAATCGCATGACCATATGTTATAAAAGAGGACTCTTTGGGCTGATCCTGTGTGGAAAAGGAACAATATAGAGCAACACAAAGAAAGAAAGAAAGAAAGAAAGAAAGAAAGAAAGAAAGAAAGAAAGAAAGAAAGAAAGAAAGAAAGAAAGAAAGAAAGAAAGAAAGAAAATGCCTGCACGAGGGAGAGGAAGACGAGTACCAGGACAAGGGAGAGGAGTGGGGCAAGGACAAGGGAGAGGAGTGGGGCAAGGGCAAGAGAGAGGATTGGGGCAAGGGCAAGGGAGAGGAGTTGGGCAAGGGAGAGGAGTGGGGCAAGGGCAAGGGAGAGGAGTGGGGCAAGGGCAAGGGAGAGGAGTTGGGCAAGGGCAAGGGCAAGGGAGAGGAGTTGGGCAAGGGAGAGGAGTGGGGCAAGGGCAAGGGAGAGGAGTTGGGCAAGGGAGAGGAGTGGGCAAGGGCAAGGGAGAGGAGTTGGGCAAGGTAGAGGGAGAGGAGTTCGAATGCGTGGTGGCGCTCAAAGAAGGACCAGAGCTAGGGTAACTGATCAAATAAGAGCTACTATCATTGACCATGTCATAAACCACGGGCTATCATACAGAGAGGCTGGTGAACGAGTACAGCCAAATATCAGCCGGGACACAGTCGCATCCATTGTCCGTATTTTCAGAGAAACCAACAGGTAGGATATTGCTTCTCCTAGCAAAGTGATAATACTGTAATTTGACCATTTACGTAGTAGAGTGACTGTATGCCTCCAGTCTCTAATATATATAGGCTAACTGTATTTTGTCCCTCTAAGGATTCAACGTCTACCTCCCTCAGGGGGCAGAGGAAAGCTCCTAAATGAAGAACAGGAACTTGCTATTGTCAACATGGTGATTGCTGACAATGAAATAAAACTAAAGGACATTCAGTCCAGAGTTGTAGAGGACAACCTTGTCTTTGGGAACATTGCAGCAATCAGCATAACATCCATTTCTCGGACTCTAGCTAAACACAGAGTCCGAATGAAGCAACTATACAAAGTTCCATTTGAAAGGAACAGTGAGCGCATCAAAGAACTCCGTCACCAATTTGTCCAGGTAAGGTTATGCAATACAGTCATTACTGTACTATACATTGTGTGTTTTGCAGTAAACTACTCTATAAACCTGGAGAACATTAGGACATACAGTAGATATACAGCACAGTATTTACATACACTGTGTAATTACTTTCAGAGAGTCATGGAGTTGGAGGCCAATCAAGTCCCACATGAAATGATCTATGTTGACGAGGCTGGCTTCAACTTGGCGAAAAGGCGTCGCCGTGGGAGAAACATAATTGGCAAAAGGGCCACAGTCACCGTGCCGGGCCAGAGAGGAGCTAACATCACCATGTGCGCCGCAATCTCCATCAACGGTGCACTCCTGCATAAATGTGAGATTGGCCCCTACAACACCGACCGCCTTCTCCTGTTTTTAGAAGACCTGCACGAAAGACTGGTGCCAGAGGTAGAAAGGGGACAGGTGGGAGACCACTTGTCAATATATGTGATCACATGGGACAATGTGGCATTCCACCATTCCCGTGCAGTCACAGCCTGGTTTGATGCCCATCCAAGGATGATGTCCCATTTCCTTGCTCCTTACTCCCCTTTCCTCAACCCCATTGAGGAGTTTTTCTCAGCCTGGAGATGGAAGGTTTTTGACCATCGTCCACATGACCAAATGTCCCTCCTGGATGCAATGGATGCTGCATGCCAAGACATCACAGCTGAACACTGCCAGGGGTGGATAAGGCATGCCAAAAGATTCTTCCCAAGATGCCTTGCCAGAGAAGATATCAGGTGTGATGTGGACGAGAACATGTGGCCAAATGCAGAAGACCGAGCAGATTAGAAGATTACTTTTTTTATTATTATTATTATTATTCCGGTGCTTTTTCTGTTTGTATATCTTGCAGTAATGTCCTGTTTTCAAAGAAAGTCTTTACTGCAGCAATTCTGTCTCTGTCTTTTTTTTTTTCATAAACTGTGCATTCTATAAAGCTACGCTGAGATGGTCATTCATTTTTATAAAATTTCTGCAGCAAAAGAAACAAAATGCATACATTTACTAAACCCAACAAAACAAAAATGTAGAGAGGCTTCAAAAAGAAACTACAGTGCAAAACACAATCTATGATCAATACAATATACTGTCTATTGTATAAGGGCCGACCTGACACATAACATAATGCAGTTTCTGTAATGTCAGATGATGTTAGTGTTATTTTTGTCATTGTGTTATGATTGACAAAATGTTCCTGTTGGAAGAGAACATGTGTTAGTGTTTTGCATAATTAGTTGATTTTGAAACATGTTTGCAGTGTTTTGTTAGACATAGTGTATTGTGTTAGTGTATTATTGTATTTTGAAAAGTAGTTTTGGAGTTTAGTTTACAATGTGTGATTTTGAGCATGAAATTAACCGTTTTGCCAATTGTGTGTTTTAGGTGTGTTGGTGCGTTAAGAGTTTAGGAAACTTGTTAAATGTATTGAAAAAACTGTCATAACGATTGTAAAAAACTGTAATACACTTAAGTACACTTTTAAAAAGTGCACTTTGTAATTTATGTATACTCAACATTTAAGGTCTAATGGAATTGCCTCTCTTAAAGCACACTTTCAAGTGTGGCATCTCTCAAGTAAAATGATTAGAACCAGCATTGGTTAACTGTCAGAAAAAAATAAAAACCACATACAATTTTGAAATAGTTCTGATGAAATACTCCAGCAAACGAGAACATCTCATCTCATCTCATCTCATCTCATCTCATCTCATCTCTCTGCTGTCACTGTCCTCTAAACCATGTACACCTGAGACACTCACATCCATCACGGCCTTATCACTGACTCCACAACATTAGCAACAATATGGCAGTAATTACTCACACCCGTCACGACTGAGGAGACTCAAAAACAACCAGCTTCTCTCGGTTAGGAAACATGCTGTGCAAATCACCTTCCTCTGCTTCCCAAAACACAACTATGTGGGACTTTTATATTATTGATCTTCTTGCATTTACACTATTATTTGAGAACCGAACTCTTTTCTCCAGAGCGGCTGTACAGATAAATGAACTAAATTAATAAAAAATTTACAACAAAAATGAACCATCACTGAACGTACTTAAGCTGGCCTATATGACACTATTTCTTCTAGATCTGCTGCTTTAACAATCTGTATAGTTAGACATTTGGTGTTTCAGGAAGAAAGTGGCCAGGATGAATTACCTAGCAAACAACTGTGCGTTTAAAAGACGTCTAATAACTCCCAAGACGGTCCAGACGACTGGGCTAAAACAAGGCAAAATTTGGGCTGACATAAAATGTTTTCTGCTTTTAGTTTCAAATGGTGTTGTGTAGTGACATGACATTCACATACACATTGCACTTTGTACCTGAATACTCGTATGTATTTTATTTATACAAACATAAATATATAAACCCCAAACCACAAAATCCCAAGTATTAATTTATGCATGAATATTATATCCTATGAATAAATGGCCACATTTAAACTGCATTGGTGGGCTTCGGTGAATCATTTATAACTGATGGAAAGAAATAACATTAACATTTATTCACATTTGTTCCCATGGATACAAAACCCAGAAATGACAGAAAAGGACATGTGGACATTCCTGCGGTGAAGTGTCGTCTGAGTGTGTGGGAGAATGTCATACTGTATATGCATATGGCATTTTTGCTTTCCTGACTGTCAACAATGCTAATCGCTGTGTTTAATTCCATCATGCCTCGCAGCGCCGGCGTCCTCCAGGCCTTGTGTGTCATTTCTCAGCAGGAACACTATGTCTGTGATATTTACAGGACATTAAGGACTGAGCATGACGCTCATCACGCTGATTGTAGGTACATGTAAATACTCAGAATGCATGGAAAGAGGCTGTTTGATTTCGCAACAATGTACATCAAACCAAAAATGATTCAGACACCAGATTATGACATCTGCAGTGTGTATTACATCAGTGTGTGAAGCGTGCAGTGTTGGCCTGCATCACACACACACACACACACACTCACACACACACACACACACACACACACACACACACACACACAGTAAAGCACAGGCCACGCCTGCAGGTAAAGGTGTGTCAGGACAGCCTGTTCTCACGTAAATGCGTCTCTATCGCACGAAGTGTGTTTATTGTGCAATTTATACGCGAAAATTACTTTTTACGTGCATATGATACGCAGTTTTCACGTGCATTTGATATGCACTGCATTGCGTGTAATACACATGCACCCCACACCACTAATTCTAACCAAATGTATAATACACACGCAACCCAACCTAACCCTAAGGTACCCTAACCAACCCATGTGTATCTTATGCACGTAAAAACTCATTTTCACGTATAAATTAAACGATAAACACACTGCGTGCCATAGAGACGCATTTAGTGTGATTGGGTGTGTCAGGAATGAAGCGCAGATGAAGTGTTGTGAAGGACACACACACTTGTGGCTCTGGCTCTCGTCCACGTAAACACTCTTTCACATATGTGAACGCCTGGATTCGAACAAGTGTTCAAACAGTCAAACCAAAAATTAGATATAGACACCAGACATCATTTTTTATATGGTTTTACTAGTGTGTGCAGAACACTAGTTTACTTATGCAAGTGAGGATAGAAAAATAAAGTAAAACTGTGACATATTATACCCAAATATTATTCATACAGTGACTACCAGTAACATTTAAAAAAATTGGGACTAAAAATTATTCAGACACTTTGAGCTGATCATGTTTTCTCAAGTGTTTTTTTCTTTAATTGCTAATTAACCTTTTTACACCACATACTGAACAATATTAAGCATTGCTTGGTATTTGGTTGAGCTAAACTGGGTATTATCTAATTGTGTACTTAAATTTAACAGCTGACCGTTATTCAACATAATTCATGTGAGACAGTCTAACAGAAGGATGGACAAAACCACTCAAATATCAACTGAGTTCTTGTCATATTGTATTACCATTTTCTAAATATAGCGAATAAACTGATAATGTGAGAGATGTTGAAGGAGTCTGAATAAACTTTGGTTTGACTGTAGCTGAGCTTCATCACTGATGGTGAGTGTTGTGAAAGTGCCTTTATAGAGGTGAGATTAATGTTACTTTTTTGTTTTGCTGATCTTCACATTTTTGTTCCTTAGATCGCTGGATAGGTCAGAGACCCTTTGGGAGCAACAGATGATGAAATTAGCATCAGCGCCAGGGACTGATCGAAGCGGAACTAATTTGAATTTGTTAAATTTAACGTTAAGCAGTGAGGGCACTTTTTGTGCACATCAAATAAATGAGGGAATTGGCTAAATGAACAGGGTTTGAAAGACTCAGTGCATTAGCACATGGATACATGTCAGCTTGTGCAACACAAATCCAGTCAAACACACACACACACACACACAATCCTCTTTGACTTTGTTTTCCACAACAGCCCTCCATCTCTCGCTTTCTCTCTTTATTTTCGCTCTCCCAATCAATATCAGACAGACATGTCTAATGTATCATTATCACGATCTATGAATACAAGGTTTGTACACAATGAGTCTATGTAGCAGATTGAATGCCTAGCAACTAAGAGATTGGGCTCCGAAAACAAAAGTACAGTAAATCATATTAATTATGTAATTATTAACTGTACCTATAGCACATATATATATATATATATATATATATATATATATATATATATATATATATATATATATATATATATATATATATATATATAAAAAAAACTTTATGTAGATATATAGTAAAGTGTAATTTATTCCTGTGATCAAAGTTGAATGTTCAGCATCATTACTCCACAGAGTCACATGATCCTTCAGAAATCAGTATAATATGATGATTTGATGATCAAGAAACATTTATGATTATTATCAGTGTTGGAAACAGTTGTGTATAATTTCCTATACTGACTCCAAACTTTGTGAATAAAGCATCACAATGACGCCACAATTATTGTTAAATGTAAGGTCTGTCAGCTAGTTGTTACTGTAAATATAAAAATGCTGTCACTGACCTTTTAATACATCTTGTTTTATGCCCACTATAACCGTACAGTCAGTTTCCACAGAAACATCATTCAACTCATAAAGTCTAACACATCCATCCATCCGAATTCACTGACTTTCCACAAATCATGACAGATTTTGACAGGTCGGTGAAGTGCCCTCGGCGTCCGTGATGTAGTGTGCCTCCCGTATTTTCAGTTTCACAACACGATTCCTCGTTTCGTCAGAAAAATCCATCCCATGTGCAACCAGGCTCTCCCCAACACAGAGCCGCCTTTGGCACGAGGAATCCGCAGGAAAAATGAACACTAGTAATATTGACTTTGTTTGTAAAAACAACTGATGTATACATACTATACTCAATGCTATAAATAATGTAGTTTGGTCATGCTATATGCATGTTGCTGTGCAATTTCTCTTCTAGCTGCTGAAAAAAAAAAAAAAATCAGTGCAATAATAATATTCTGTTCCAATCAAGGCAAGTAAATGTCACTTATTCATGCTGTTGTTTTCTTTGTGCAGACAGAAGCAGACACACACGACTGCCTCACCATGGGAACAACTCAATGACACTTCTGAGCCGATGAGCAACTAACTGGAGGAGACGAACACGAGAGACTCCTGTTTAACATCTGACTTCACTTTCTCTAGCCGTGGAGTGAGACATAGAAAGATCCATGATCCAGAACACATGGCGACTCCTGCATACACCTGTCATGCGACCTCACTTGTACATATTTTACGAGATGCCCAATTCGTTAGCCTGGTTTTACACCAGACCCTTCTCAGCTGTAACTCTGGGGAAGGTTCGTTCACAGCCCATTTCCAAAGAGAATTGGATAGACCTAAAACCCATCAGAGCGATCGTCATCGTGTAAAGCCCGCCTCAACGTTTGTGATTGGCGCCTCGATTTTGAAGAATTGGAAATGGGCTAGAATGGGCTCTTGGCCAGATGGACTTGCAGAGCAAATCTCAAATTTGCCGGAAGTTCGTCAGGGTTTTCCCAGGCTACTAATTCGTATAAAATCATACACCTGCCTCCGCCCCTAAACCTAACCATCTCGTGGGTTTAGACAAATCGTACGACTCTTGCGTATTAGCCACCTTTTACTCATTTGTACGCATTGGTCGTGAGACAGCATTGGTATATTCCCCTCTGCACCGCGAGTGATATGACTGGCTTCGGACACTGATCTGAGACCAGCTTTACTTTCAGTTCCTGCATTCATCTCCATATCCCTTGAGGGACTATCAGCTTCAGATCCGACTGCATGTCTCGGAGCGACGGATCACTAGTGTGAGCTCAGATCTGATGGTCTTCTAGAACAAAAACAGAGGACTAATAAAGAGTGTCAAGTCAAGTCACCTTCATTTATGTTGCGCTTTTAACTAGATTGTTTCAAAGCAGCTTTACAGTGATAATAGGAAATTAAAATAACAGAGATTGTTTTGGCTTTACAGCAACTCTAGAATAAAGTTATTGTCCAGCTAAAGTTAGTTTTGATTGATTTACTTTCGTTGTAAAAATCATTAGATATTAACTTAGGGGGCGCTAACACGATACCGCTTAATGTGTTCTGGCCGTTCATTTGCACGGAAAGAGTGTTTGGTGCTCGAGAACGCAATCTTTGAAACAGGATCCAATGTGGAAGTTTTAATTTTTTTTGAAAATGTTCTCATCTCCATAAACTTCATGGGGATACACACTGCCAATATGGATGTTAATACTAAGACTTAACAAAGCCGAAAACATAGAAACCAAGGGTTGTAATTAATATTATCTGATTGTATTAATGAATAATAATTGTAATATGAATCAATATAATAGCATCTACTCAGGAGTATTATCGTTAACTTAAACCATTCGAAAATAAGTTAAAAATAACACATTTTAAATGAATACTGGGAATAAAGACGTCTGGGAATAAAGACGACAACATTTAGAAAAATGTGAATTGAAACAAAAGGAAATGTATAAACCTCTCATTTTTATTTATTTTAATTTGAAATACTAAAATAACTAAAGCTAATACACTAAAACTGAAAACTTATTAAAAAAAACATTAAAAAAAACAATTAAAAATGGACAAAACACAACAAAATTACTAAAAATTTAACTAAAATTCAAATTCAAACAGAAAATACAATATTTTATAGATATTTATAAGATTTAAGAAATATAAAGATAAAAATTAAATATTTCAAAATATTAACAAAAGCGACAATAGTACATCAATGATACTAAAATACCACTGCATCCACTAGGACATAACATAATAATTTGAAACTTATTTTTTATTGATAAATAAATAAATAATGAGTAACAAATATAAAAATATTATTATTATAATAAATACAACTCTATATAAAAGTAGGCTATGTATTTATTTATTTATTCAAAATACAAATTACATATATTTCATATTATAGCAGATGTTCTTCCTGTGATTTTTAAACACTAAGTGTGAAATGTTCTTCAGTTTTTGACTGTGAATGTTGCCGTCAGCAAATCAGCATCATAATGATGTAATTTTTATAGAGATGAATGGTAATGCTAACGTATAGCTTTCTCCAGCGATTACAGACTTGCTTTATACAAGCACATTCCCCTCCAAAAACAAATAAAGGCGTCAAGTATATCCAGCAGAGCACATTCTTCACCAACGCCGCATATTTTATATAACCACATGAAAAAGCAAAATTAGAACCTCTCTCTTTACCTTTCCCCCAAAGATACATTTTAATCTAATTCATAACTCCTACACATTGTCTTTGTCTCTTTCATTCCCCTGTCTTAGAGAGAATTTCAATATCCCAGGATACACAGTTCTGGATCCAGCTAAAACCCATTACACCGCCACTCATAATTGCAGCCGTTGAAGTGAGATGTACAAAATGTCACATTGTCATTTAGTCCCCATAAGTGACTTGCAAAGGCACTTTGGAGTGCAAATTATATATATTTTAAAATTAGAGTTTAAATGGGCAGGATGGAAAATCCATTAAAAATAATTTATCCATTCAAAAACAGAGCCCTCTAAATTTTGTTATTAAATTGCATGCAGCCGCAATCATTTCCAGACATGTATATGTAATACTCGGATTTGCGGGTCTTTAGGAATTCGTGCTTACCGAGTATTATGCGTGGGTTCTTGGCTATTTTCTGGAGCTGTCGTGGTCACTGGATAGAGGAGTCAGAACAAATCTTCTGTGCTCAGAACTCAGTGTTTATTTCCAACATTTCTCTTAATTATCACTCTACATCGTTCCACGAGATTACATCGTGCACTTCTCCATTCATATCCTCTCTCTTCCTCCCCTCACGTTTTTCTTTTTTTCTACACTCGCGATATCTCGCGTACCATCTAACTTTATTTAAAGCTTCCCATTTCAATTCTTACATAATACTCCCTTTCCTATAAGAAATGTCCTCATTTCTATGCATGTCGACACAAAACCCCATAAGAGAACATGTGCTATAACAGTGTATATCATGAGACGTACACAACATTATTATTATTATTTTGTTTCACTGCTGTATAACCATGAGAACAATGAACCCGTTATACTGTTAAACAATGTACAGTGGTATCAAAAATAAACAAAATAAACAAAAAAAAAACTAAATACTCGTTATACTATGCACACTGTATAATGATAGAACCAAATCACATCAGAACCTCAAAGTACACCATTTAGTACAATTGAAAGTCTTTCAAGTAAGCCGGCATTCGACGCACCCTTGGACGTTCGTGTGGTGTGGAGGACTGCGTGACAGGGGACACTGGGGAACCAGCGGGTACTCCCACTACAATCGAAGTTGGCATGTGGGAGGGATGTACCAAGGAAGGTGCGGGGCAACTGTCTCTAGCATTGTCCTTTGAAACATCCGGTAAGGGGCCGTACTGCGGCAAAGGTTGGTGTGCTGGCGGCAAACGTGGCCTGGGGGGTCCAGTGGGAGGTCCTGGGGCCATTGGCGTAACATGAGGTGGAAGGAGACCTGATAGTGTGTTCAGAGTGTTTGGTCTGGCGGTTAACTGAGGCGAGGGGGGTGCGTGTGTTTGTGAGTGCTCAGTAATGTATGGCTTCATGCGGTTATAGTGAATGATTTTGGTCTTGGCGTGTGGTTTGGAAGTATCACGAACAGCAAAATCCACAGGGGTAAGACTACCAAGAGGTGCTATTGAATGTAAAACCTCATAAGGACCCACCCAGCGAGGACGTAGTTTGTTATGCTTGTTGGCTGGGTCATCAAGGAGTACCAAGTCGCCCACCTTGTATGGACTGTACTTCACATGACGATCATAGTAATGTCGTTGTTGTCCTTGCGCTTTGTCCCGGAAGGCAGTTGCTGACCGATAAGCAGAGGATAATCTGTGTCGTAGTGAATTAGCGAACGCTGCAGGCGTACCCGATGTGGCTGAAGTGACAGAGGTACCGTCCTGAAATAACACGTCCAAGGGAACGCGGGCCTCACGTCCATGCGCTAAGAAGAATGGCGTGAACCCGGTACTGGAATGATTGATGGTGTTGTAAGCTAATGCGACATGTGGAAGGTGTTCGTCCCATTCTCTACCAGACTCAAAGAGATATTTGGCAAGCTCGTCTTTTAAGGTGCGATTGAAACGCTCCACAGCGCCGTCGCATTGGGCGTGGTAGGGAGATGTGCGGAGCTTTTTAATGCCCAATAACTTACAGAGATTTTGAATGAGGTCAGATTCAAATTGTCTGCCTTGGTCGGAGTGCAAGGCATCTGGAACCCCATGTTGCGGTATATAATGATCAAAAATGCAACCTGCCACAGAGATAGCTGTCTGATCCTTCAAAGGATACAGATTTACAAATTTTGTGTACAGGTCCATCATCACTAAAACATAACGGTTGCCTTTAGTCGACGGAGGCAGCTCGGTTAAGTCCGCGGCGACGATTTCGAATGGTCGATCAGGAGAAATGGAAATGAGCGGAGCTTGTGGTCGGGGCACAGGCGAACGTCGTGACTGACAGGCCGCGCATCGAGAACAATGTTTAGAAATGTCTGCAGACATGTAGGGCCAATAAAAGAGCCGCCTAGCCCTATTCAGGGTTTTAGCATGTCCATAGTGGCCAACTGAAGGATCGCCATGCACATGGGTCAGTATGTCTGGAACCAAGGACGTTGGAATGATAATTTGGAGGACGTCGTCCACAGGAGATTCGCGCGACAGTCTACACAAGACATTTTCATGTATAGTTAACCGACTGAATTGTGACCACAATTTCCTAATGTAAGGTGACGCGTTTCGGAGCCTCCACAAGGGGGGCTTATGACCCGTTTCTACCCATGAGAGGACAGTGGCCAAGTCAGAGTCAGACCGTTGTTGTTCTGCTACTTTCCAGTCGCTTTGAATTTGAATTAGGTTTGCTGTGACATAATTTGGAACAGGCGTGACTACGAGTGAATTAACATCCATTTTTGGTGTTTGCAGAGGTGTCGACGCAGGATTTGACTGAGGCTCGAACAATGTGGTCTGTGTGGAGACCGAACACTTAGAGGACTCTTGTTCGTTGCCATTATCTTGTTGGACAACCTCACCCTGTGGCCGTCGAGACATAGCGTCTGCGTTCAAGTGTTTGGCACCTTCGCGGTGGCGCACACACCAGTCATAAAGGTCTAATTCGACTGCCCAACGTGCGCGTCTACCCGTTGGATCGTGGTCCAAAGGGAGCTTTTTTAGTCCGACCAACGGCTTGTGGTCCGTAA
The DNA here is from genome assembly GCA_033366665.1 of Phoxinus dragarum. Lineage (NCBI taxonomy): Eukaryota > Metazoa > Chordata > Actinopteri > Cypriniformes > Leuciscidae > Phoxinus > Phoxinus dragarum. Next base: position 46,192 of record JARPMJ010005088.1, read on the forward strand.
CGATAGTAAATGGGTGGCACGCAAGGTAGTGGCGGAAATGGCGCACTGACCACACAATGGCGAATAGTTCTCGATCGAAAGTAGACCATTTCCTTTCCGACGCAGACAGCACATGGCTGGCGTATGCAATAACATGCTCCTTGCCATCCACGTGCTGTGAGAGGACAGAGCCAACTGAATACAGGGACGCGTCTGTGTAAAGTAGGAAGGGTATCGAAAGATTCGGAAACGCCATAATAGGCGGCGACGTCAATGCTTCCTTTAAGACGCGAAACGATTCATCCGCCTGAACTGACCAAGTGAACGCAACACCCTTGTGTGTTAACCGGTGTAATGGCTCTGCTGTATGAGCGAAGTTTTTGATAAACCTTCGGTAATACGAACATAAGCCTAAGAAAGCCCTGACATGTGTGGCGGACGATGGAATTGGCCACGTCTTAACTTTCTCGATGTTTGATGGGTCAGGCTCAACTCCGGCGCTGGAGACACGATGGCCCAAAAACGTAACCGAGGAGCATGCCAGATGGCACTTAGATGGCTTGAGTTTAAGTCCGGCCGAACGGAAGCGTCCAAAGACGTCGCGCAAGTGTTTCAGATGTTGTGCGAAGTCTGCGCTGTAAACGATTATGTCGTCTAAATAAATCAAGCAAATGCTCCAATGAAGACCACGGAGCACCAACTCCATTAAACGCTGGAAGCTAGGCGGCGCGTTTGACATACCCATGGGCATCATACGGAATTGATAAAGCCCTGCTCCCGTCGAAAACGCAGTTTTTTCTTTGTCTGCCGGGTTAAGGGGTATTTGCCAATAACCCGCAGTCAAATCAATCGTGCTGAACATTTGTGCCCCAGACAGCCTATCTAGAGTGTCGTCGACCCGAGGAAGAGGGTGTGAGTCCTTGATTGTGACTGCATTGAGTCGTCTGTAGTCCACACAGAACCGGTATGTACCGTCTTTCTTTCGAACGAGTACAACCGGGGCTGACCATGGGCTCTGTGACTCCTCAATGATGTCACGCTCCAAAAGCCTAGACACCTCTTCTTGTAGAATATTCTGCGTCGCTGGTGATGTGCGATATGGGCGTAGTTTGATTGGCGCTGCGTCTCCTGTGTTAATGCTGTGTGTGACTAAATCGGTCCGTCCGTAATCGTGTGGATGTGAACTAAAAATGTCTGCAAATTCTGTTAGCAAATCCTTAAGCAACGACTGCTGGTCTGCATCTAAGCAGGTGTCTGCTAAAAGCGTGTCCTGAACAGTACGTGGTTTGTCAGTGGAGGTGGTTACTGATGAGACTAGTACGTATTCATCCTGTGTTTTTCCTGTTATGGAGAAAAACTGGCCCACGGGGCATCCCGCCTCTAAAGAGACCGGTTGGCTGGTCGGATTAACGACTCTAACGATGCCTATACCGTTTTGAATCGACGTTAGAGTGCGCGCAATGCCTAAAGACACAGCCTGGGGAGACTGAGGCTCTACAATACCTACATATGAGTCTGTGAATGGGTTTGCGACAGCACCGTCTTTAATAGAAACTGAGATAGTCGTTTCTGACATTGGCGGCACAGTTACTTGTGCGATAGTGATGGCTGCGCCCTGTACTGGAATGAATGACTGTGGCGGTGAGAGAAATACTGTAGTGTCATACAATCGTAGCTGTTTATGTGGTATATCGACTGTAACTGCATGTTTGACCATGAAATCCCATCCAATAAGCACAGGATGAGTTGCTGTTCGTGTTATGTGAAAAATGTGAGAAAATGTGGCATCCCCAATATGCACAAGGGCTGTTACAGAGCCCAGTATGTCTAATGGTTGTCCTGTGACTGAGGAGGCCAACACGAATGACTTATTAATAGGTTGAGATGCCAAGGCTGGGATCGACCTACGACAGTCGTCCGTAATGAGGGATAAACCCGAACCGGTATCGACTAGAGCGTAGATTTCGGTGCCAGCCAGCGTAACTTGAATGAATGGTGTAGGTGGGGTGCATGTATAGTGAATATCATCAGAGTGGACCCTAGAGTGTGCTGGAGCTGACATTTGGTCCCCAATGACAGCTTCTACTCGTTTCCCTGATGTGGCGAAGGAGGGGCAGTATCTCTTTTGACTTGAGAAAAATGTACATGGCGGGTAGGGGATGTGTGAGAGTGTGGTGGCTGTTTGTAATGCGGAGCTGGTGATGGTGAGCGGTGGGTGCGATAAGTAGGATGCCTGTAATGTGAGTTTGGTGAGGGCGAGCGAGTGGCGTGTGGTCTGTCCTCATAGACCAAATGGGGTCGACGTTCTCTCGAGGGGGAACGGTCTGGTCTAGGGTGTGTATAATTGTGTCTATGGGGGCTATGTTGATCAGGATGTGAATGATATGGGGTGTGTGACTCACAACAGAGGGGAGGGGGAGAATAGCTGCGACGACTCTGATGACGGGGGTCCTCATAAGATGTATTATGATCGTGAGAAGAGCGGCGGCGGTGCGAGGAGCTGTAGTCATCATGAGGTTGTTGTCGTCGTTCTCTCTGTAGGTGCTGTGACGGGCAGCGGCAGTCCTGACGACGATGGTGATGGTCATCCCACTCAGGCTGGCGAGTCCGTGTTGTTAGGTTGTAGTCAACAGCTGCGCAGGCGTGTGTAGTTTCTGTCACCTTGTGCTGAAGGTTGGCGATCTGTTGTGAGAGTACGTCCAGGCGGTCTTCAGTCCGACGCTCGTGAGACTGGCGTAAAGTATGCAGGTCCATCCGGAGGTCAGCGATGGCCGACGCTAGTTCTGCGATGGGCATTGGCGTCGCTGTGGCAGATAAAGGCTGCTGATGCACAGTCACTGGCATGATAGCCGTTGGATTGGCTATGCTGATGGCCAACTGTGCACGTTCACATTGACTGGCTATTTTTAAAGCATTTTCCAAGGTCACTGCTCCATGCTCATGTATTTTTAATTGAAGTGCAGGATCTAAGCCAGTAAGAAATCGACGAAAAATTTCACAATTTCGAGCTGTGACATCATACTGAGGAAAAGCTTCCGTCACTAAGCTGGTGAGCTCAGCTGCATAAACTTCGAGAGGCTCCTGAGGCTTGCGGGGACGGGCATTCAAATACGTTTGGAATGTGGCCAAAAACGTGGCACGTCCAAAAACAGCACCTAAACTAGCCTTGGTCAGATCATAGTCTGCTTTAACAGCAGGGGAGAGAGACTGCCAATATGCAAATGCGGGTCCCGTGAGTTTAGCAGGGAGAAGTTTAGCTTTATCTGGCGGTGTAGCAGAGACATTAAGTGCAACTTCAAATCTCTGTATCCAGGAGCCGAATGGTTCAGCATTATCGCCCGAAAAGGGAGCAGGAAGATCAATTCTGAAGGGCACATGTGAATTTGTACCAGCCATCACGTTATGCGGTTGCGGCTGCTCCACGATATCATGCTCACCATCCGACATTTTGTGTGCGAGCAACGGCGAGAGGAGAAGAGAAAAAAAAAAATGGCACGTAATCCGAACTTGCAAAAATATAGCACGTAAAATATTATGGGCAATATTAACGTGCCTGCAGGTTGATGTGGATATTTTACGTTGTTCAGAGTCAAACAGCAAATGTCCAAAAGAAATAGCCAACCAGCGCTGCCACCAGTGTAATACTCGGATTTGCGGGTCTTTAGGAATTCGTGCTTACCGAGTATTATGCGTGGGTTCTTGGCTATTTTCTGGAGCTGTCGTGGTCACTGGATAGAGGAGTCAGAACAAATCTTCTGTGCTCAGAACTCAGTGTTTATTTCCAACATTTCTCTTAATTATCACTCTACATCGTTCCACGAGATTACATCGTGCACTTCTCCATTCATATCCTCTCTCTTCCTCCCCTCACGTTTTTCTTTTTTTCTACACTCGCGATATCTCGCGTACCATCTAACTTTATTTAAAGCTTCCCATTTCAATTCTTACATATATATGGTAAATAGGTACATTCATATATATATATATATATGAATTTACCTATTTACCAAATCTTAACAGACTCAAGTAGCATAAATCCAAACTCAGTATTTACCAAGCGGCAACCTTCCAGTCTCACTCTTGAATCCAACACTGAGTGAGTTAAACTGCAGTTCATCGACTGGCCACTAGAGTCCGGCTCCAAAAGAGAGTCAATCCCATAGACCCCCATGTTAAAATGCCCAAATTTACAGCAGAACAAAACATGTTTACAGGCTGGTACAAAAAGTGGTTTTGGTCTATATAGCTAATTTTGCCCTTCATGACGACTGTGAGAGGGGAATACTTTTTTTATAACTCATCCGTTTAAATTATATGAAGCCTTAAAGTTCTGGGGTGCGTTTCCCGTACAACTATATAACTCGCTGCTTAACTACCATAGTACGATGCATCGTTGGAGAAATCAACTAGCTAGTCACGACCGTATGTCGCAAAGTATCGTTCAACCACATTGGTTTATGACGTCTCGCACGTGGTGGACTAATAACTTATTTTAATTAATCTGTTTGAGATCGAATTAACGCTAGCTTTTGTCATATAAGTTACAGACATGGCATCTGAAGACCATTTATAATTTTTCTCAGTTATTTTGCTTTATTACCAGACTCAATATTTGGCTCTTCTTACATAGCAGAGCTCGCTCACACATGCGCAGTCTTCAAAAACGGTGCTTTAAATCTCTTGACAAACTAAAAGACGTAAATTACATTTGTATGTATTCTAAATAAACAACACGGGTTGTACTGAATGTCAGCTTGCTTATTTTGCTAAAGATAAGGATTTATCAACGCATTCTCATCCTTGGGCGTCATATACTGACACTTTTGACATTTCGTCTACATCCAACGCACATGGCACCCTTTAGCGTCAATATGACACGCACAGAGCTTTGTTCGGTTATGGTTGGGTTTAGGTCTGGGGTAGGGTTAGGGTTAGACCGCTAGGAGGCGCCTTCTGGCCCATATCTATCTGTGTCTCATATTGACACTAAAGGGTGCCATGTGCGTTGGATGTAGACGATATGTCAAAAGCGTCAGTATATGACGCCTTGGGATGAGATCGGGCTGGGATTTATTCAGTCTATATCTCATGTAAACTAGAAACTATGCTTCTAACGACTGGTCGAGAGCTGTAGTTCCAACCACACAAGTGTGCGATGCTGTTTGCGAACGTTCGTTGTAACGATGGTTTCGGGAAACACCAAATCGTTGAACTGCTGATAACGACGGAACTTGCGACTAACGATGCTTTTGGGAAACGCACCCCTGCATAATTAAGGGCGTGGCCACTTGAGTGACAGGTGGATTGCCGCTGATGTCACTACTAGCCGTTTGTCTGCTGTGTGTTAGCGTCACGTCACCTCAGCTAATCCGCCTCGCTGCACATTTCCTTGTATCCGGGAGTGACGCGCGGCCAAGATGGCGACGACCGGCTCCGCCCACTTTGGGCTTCAGAAATGCTCTTCAGAAACACTACGGGTGACGTCACGGACACTACGTCTTTTACAATCTATGGTATTTATGCATATGAATGCTTGCCATTTATTGGGTATGAGATCATATATTTGTTAAAACGGTCAATAATGTTGTTTTATTGAATTGGGAATATAATAAATGAATGGAGACCCCCCGCCCGACGACTCCTGTGTCACAGCAAGTCTCTACACTTTAATGCATACCAACGAATAAACAATGTCTTCCCATGGTGTGAGCGGTGTCTGCTGTTACTGTTTTCTGCTTTGCCATTCACACTGTGCTCTATGTAAATGTGACCTGATTTTTCAGACTGAAAGGGGCACTTAGTGAAGCTTTGTAGGACTAAAGCTGAATAACCAGACACTGCAGCAGTCGATAGGCACATCAAACCGTTTCCACTGGGCATATCAGGAACACGCTTAAGCCTCTCGTACTATTTTTATTCATAGCTATCATTTAAAATTAATCTCTCATTTACTTTAAGGCTTATGGAAGGTGCGCAGGGGCCAGCGTCTGGTGTGTGGACGTGACAGATGCCGTTCCCACAGTTCGGCGTGCATGTGGATGCATTTCATTTGCATTATTGAGATTGTTTGGTTGGAAAATGTCTGTCTTTTAGTTCTACAAAGTTTTCATTCTCCCCATGGGATCTTCAGGTTTGTGAGCGCTGCCCTACTTTCTGTGCGCTTGCCATGCAACAATAGCTTCTGAACTGTGTATAAAATAATAAAAAAAGCCTTCTGAAAGTGGGGAATACGTCGACTTAGGGCCGTCAGGAGATGGATTAATGGGAAAATTCATTTGATTGCAGCAGATTTCAGAGCGACTCGTACACCACTGCAGAACAGTGCAGGAGAGAGGCGGGCAGGAACAGAGAAATGCTAATTTTAGGAGAGGGGAATATTTTTCCCTTGACTTCAATGCTTTGTCCTCTGCATGATCACAAGCACTGGCGTTCTCAATCAGGTCACAAAGACCGTTTAGCTTAGTAATTGATAACCCAGGGTCATTCTTAGCCCTGGTTGAGCATAACCCCCGGGTTACCTTCTTTAACGTTTCATACTTTAGTTTCACGTTTTCTCATTGTAGACCCTGTAAGCACTTTTATTTGCATATTCATGAACACGCAACAAGCATGCAGCCTGTTGGAGTGTGTGTCCATCTGTCGACATGTAGATCCGCTCTGGTGGTCTTAAAGTGATGAAATATTAATACGGTCGTCTCATCCTCCTCGTTTTCCACAGATGCTGAAACTATCCACCTTATTTTATAATGCGGAAGTTATCTATTTTCTGGGATTGTGCAAGACTTCCGATTCATCGGCGCATATAGACCCATTTCGAGCCGACATCACAGTTACGTCACAACGTTAGCCGGAGGCAAGACATTTTATCGCGTATTGTTGTCTAAATTATTGTAATTGTTTGTGAATCATCTACTGTATGATTGTATACATTGTTTTGATTGATTGTGACTAGACTTTTTGAAGAACCTGGTAAGAAAGGGTAATCAAATACATAGCTAATAAATTCATATCCTGTATCTGGAATTTTTATTTCTAGAAAATATTCACATTATTAAAATCGCACCGTAATGTCACTCTTTACATGGTCTTCTTCTGGTCTTGGCGCTGGCTAGGCAGAACCATTCAGCACATAGTTGTAGGCATCTGAAGATTTATACGCTCTCAGTTTCTCTTTACGCTCAGTTTCTCTATCGGGTCGGTGTAGAAGTCATGCACTCGACCGGAGGAAGAGTTAACGTTAATCCTGTCAGATCGAAACAAGCTAACTAGCGTTAGTGATGCGGCCAGAGGGATCGTTCTGCCTCCACCTAAGCTCCGCCCACAAAAACCGTCATCATGTTTACTAACTGAAAAGGGGTCTATATGGTATTAACTAGAAGGATAACAATGTGTAGTAAACGGTTCGAACACATCGGTGTGTCTGAAAGTGCATACTTTAGTAGGATAGTGCATACATGAGTAGGTACTACATTTGAATTGGAACTTACTTCACGGCTGTTAAAAAAGTATGTTCTACATAACATGAATATGATATGGGGAGTATGAATGAAATTCAGATGTTCTACATCCGCCATGTTGTTACTGTCATACTATCTTTCAGTTGTGATAGTAAAGTGTCAATCGAATGTGTGCTTCATAATCTCACTGGAAGTAGTAGGTCATCCTGGCACTTTTCGCCTACTGTTTTTTCGCATACTATATAGTAGGGAAGTATTCGATTTCGGACGCAGCACATGTGTTTAGAATTATGACAATACATTTCAACAATATGGTGAGAAATACCAGTTTGAAATGTCATGAACTATCAATAACAAACTATTTTATACAGCTAAAACTGTCAAATATAAGGTGGATAGAGTGAACGACAGTGTTTGCAAAAATATGAAGCTTATGAATATATAATGAGGTCAAATCTGGGGCTATTTTTGATTGGTTGCCTGTTGCTAAACACCTTGCTGTAGCATTCTAGCACCACATTGATCATTGTAGTATATTCTTTGAAGTTGCAATTCAGATCTACCAATGCAAAAGAACCTCAGGGTTCAGGATTTCGTAACACAGGTGTTCAAAAGGTCTTTATCCCGGGTTAAGTGTAGTATAAAAGGCATTTTTGGCAGGTTTGACTTTCTTTTTCATCGTTTATGATATGGCTTAGCTGCTTGGCTAAAGTCAAAATTACTATATCCATTATTGAAGAGATTATTAATCACAGGTTAATCGCAATCAAAGGGTGTAAAATAGATGCAATATGTCAGTTCGTCAGATATTGATGGCTATAATTTAATGAGGTGACTGTTTTAAATGCATACAAATAACATGCTGACAGGTTTAAATCCATCAGCTGGTTAAAATACTTCTGAAAACTAATGAGTAATGGCTTACAAAACAAATTACATTCTTCAGCTGAAGGCTAAGGCAGTGAAATTCAACTGCAATCTTTCCGTCTTAACAAATGAATCTGTCTCGCATCACTGCTTTACCCTCTGATCAAGGACGGCATATCCATATATCCGGTGAAACTCGGGCTCCAAACAACACACATACTGTACCATCTCAGGCTTTTCCGTTAACTTAATTGATTGCTCCTCGCGAGTTGAGAAAGGATCTATATCTGGAAACATCTTTCGGAATTGCCTCTCTTATGTGTTTCTCTCTTTCTTGCCCTTTAACAAATCCATTTAACTTCTGCAACCTCTGTAGTCACAGACATTGATGGGATTTTAAGCTGGACTGAAATTTTGGATCAAAAGCGCGGGATAGATTTGGGTGCGCGTCCTCCTGGCTGTCTCTGATAGCTTGTTTTGGGAGCTCTGGTAATCTGTTAGCGTCATCTATCACTTAGCCGCGGCCTTCATGCCTGTCAGAACGCTGGAGTGTTGAGTCAATAGACAGTCCTTGGTGATGTGGACGGCACCCGATAGCTCACAAAATCAACCACCTGGAAAGCATATTGGGAAAGTTTGAAAAGCTCAATTGAACATGTCATTTCGACATAAATTCTAACGAACTCTGATTGATATTAAGCAAGTTTAAAATATGATCAGAGCTCATTTAGACAACTTAATACTGGGTGATTGTCAGATATTTTGTTGAGATATGGCGCTGCAGATTGAAGTGAGATTTTACACACAACCTAGGATCTTTGTGAAAACGTACCTATACATACAATTCACTGCAGTTACCAGCTAAAATGAAGACTAGTGGCTGAAAAATGCCAACTAATTTGATTACTTTTCACACAAATTATGATTCCGATGGCAAATACTGATGAATAATGACTTTCCTCGTGGTTCCTTGCTCAATGGCGTCAACACACTTTTACCATAGTGTATGATTTGTAAACTAATATATTTTGATGTTTTCATTACATAACCAGCTCCATATGTTTGGCATTTCTGAATAAGTAAACTTGCTCAGAAGTTCACCGGCATTTCCCTTTGAAAGTGTTACTAAACAGATTTGTCCAACGACTGGGTTAAAAAACAAAACAAAAAAATCTTTAGATGAACTTTATTCAGTTGTGGACTGTATACTGTAGTTCCACACAATGGCAATATCATTACATTGTAATGATACGTCAGAATTACATTTCTGTGTTGTGTCTTTCATCAGGTCATGTTTCAAAGCTGAGATGCTTATTAATTATACAGTAACAAACATGACAACCGGATCTCACGGCAATTCGTAAGAATTTTTCGAATTCACCTTGAATTCGAGGTGGCTTATTCGTACGAATTAATACGGCCTCACTCGTACGTAGAGCCCGAAGCCATTTGTTTTGAGAATAATGGCTGGCTGATGAAGTTATTGGCTGGCTAGCCGGCTCAGCCAAAACCTAAATGGCTGCTGCAGCCGCCAAACCTTTCATAGCTGCAAATGGCTGAAGCTGCCACTTCATGTCTACAGATGTCTATGTTATACTGATTTACTAGATCTCAATAAGTGTAGTAAAATAAAGACCTAAATGTGTATTTCGGACTTTTTTTAACCACAAGTCTGAAAGAAGACATGTTATTGAAGACAAATAGCCAAAAATTTCAAAATTGACCAGTAAAAAAACCCGATGTTTTTGCCTGCCGTGTCTCGCCTTAATTAATATAAACAGTATTCAGTATTCATTATATATCAGTATTATTTTGGACAAAGTTTTGCACATTTCACTACAATGTACACTGAAGCATGCGTTGTGAATTAGCAATGTGGAAACGGTGGTTTGTTACTGCAGTAATATCACGTTCAGTGCTATAAATCTCTCCGTTCCAGAATATTTGGTTCATAACATCAATCTTTGATTCAGGTGTTTGTGCAACAGTGCCCTGAAGATTTAACTAAAGTCTGGGTAGGCCTAAGTTAAAAAAAAGTAAGTAGGAATTAGGAAAGTATGTGAGAAGGGAGATCAAAATGACCTTGCTTGCTTCTTTCCGCCATTTCACCTCAGTGCGAGAAAAAAATGCATCGCTTCTTCTGTACTGAAAACGAGCAATTTTAATTGGTCGTCAATTCACTGTGAGTCTGTGTATCGTAGCATCGAGCACAAGACTGTGCTGTTATGAATCCAGTGGGAAAATAGATCTCGTGTATTGTTTATATATTTCGTGTGTATGTCTCAATGTGATAGAATTATAATTTTTATGCAAATAATTCTAGCCGGCTCAGCCAAACTTTATCAGATGGCGGCTCAATTTGGCTTACGAAATTATTGGCTAGCGGCGGCTGAAATTCGAAATGGCGCAAATGGCGGCGCCTAGCGGCGGCTTCGGGGTCTACTCGTACGAATCCGTAAGATTTTTGCTAAATCGTACATATTTTTACAAATTGCTTAAATCGTATTACTTATACCTTCACCTGACCCCGCCCCTAAACCGACCAATCACGTGGGTTTAGAAAAATTGACAAATTCTTACGAGTGAGTCATACAAATTCGGACGAATTAGCCACCTTTTACTCACTCGTATGAATTGGTTGTGAGATAGCGTTGAACATGATCGCTTCATCATCCCAAAACACGTCACTTTAAATCGCTGACCCCTTTCTTGTCTGTGGACGTAGGATTAGCTCTGCATCTCATTAATTACTGCACAGTAGCTAATTATTGTACTTGTACGTTCCTGCACTGAAACAGATGTTCAGGCGTCCGCCTTGTCCATCCCGAGGATCCCCAGATGTCTGGTTGTTTAAGTTACAATTGAATTCTAGCCTTCTAACAAGCGGTGGTGTTTTTGCAGGCCTTCCGCTTCACCTCATCGCCTTCGCTGAGCAGAACATCAGTAATTCGTGGCGCGCTCCTCCGTGTATATGCTAATGACTGCATTCACATGCCGAGTGCAATACCTGTGTGGCTCCGCTCCACATGAGAGCCTCTCTTTCACTTCCAGTTGATTGTGTGAAGAAGCCCAAACTGACAGGAGAGTCTCTCTCACATGGCCACACATTCCCTCGGTCGCACACACACACACACACACACACACACACACACACACACACTCACACACACACACACACACACACACGCACACACACACACACACACACACACACACACACACACACACACACACACACACACACACACACACACACACACACACACACACACACACACACACTGTAGTAAACATGCATTCTCTGTCTATTACTTCCTCTCCACCTTTCCTCGTCTTTGAATGATTAAATCATGTCCTCAAGTGTATCCTTGAACTAAGGGAAAAGTCAAGCAGGCTGCAGAAGTTGGTTCAGTTTTTCAACAGCACTCCAATTTGAATGCACCGGAGAGGTCATTTCTGAGCGAACGGAGGCTGATTAAAAATGAACAGAGCAGAGTTTCTTTTGCTTTGTGCTTTGGACATGATGTTGATCCTGCCAAGCATGCAATCCCAGAGCTGAGATCTGAGGACACGGAATGTTCTGCATGTCAAAAATTCATTGAAAAGTAGATATTAGCCAGCATTTTGAACTAATTAGACATTAATTTGTTTTCAATAATACGGTTGGGTTAGGTTAGGTTAGGGTTTCTACCGGTTAAAATACTAGTGCATTTTTAAAAAATGTAAATATCAAATGTGTATGAATTGTGAATTTTAAAATGCAAGGTGATCTTATTAGTAATCATAGGTATTCATAAAGTGTGGGTCTTGCACACAAACATTTTGGCACTTCTCCATAGACACTGAAATGTATGTAATGACAACTTCGAAAATGCAAGCACTTTTGTGTATGAATACTTTAAGGTTCATAGAATAGTGAATTAATTGAAGTTGATTTTATTGTATTTCATCAATAGATTTAAAATAGAAAAAAATAGCTATTTTGAAATCATTGTGATTTCCAGTGTAGTATTAAATTTACTTAGGAATATTATTTATTCCATCATCGTTTACCTTAAGCCTGAAAAAAATATTAAATTGTCATTATTTAATTATTACTTAACTTTAATTAAATAAATATATTAAGATTAAAAGTATTGCATTGCACATTTAACTGCACATTATATTATTGTTGGGAAAGCTTAGGTTAAAGGCTCATTAGAGGCCTAATTCAAACTTCTAGGTTGTGTAAAGATTAATACATTGTTGTGAATATGTCTTTATTGTATGTCTTACTCAAACATACACTAGACAACACATGTGTGTGCAAACATTACACATTCTCATGAGACCTGCAACATTAGATTTGATCAGTACAAGGTAAATTCAGCTCCTCATGTTCAGTATAGGCCACGTCACACAGGAATGGAAAGACTGTGAACATTGGGAAGGGAGAATAGCTGATTTCGACTGTAGTTTCACTGTCAGTGTCCAAAGACATCCGAACTGACAGCTTGTGAGGGATCAGGTCAACCATACGGCTGAATAACGCAAACACGTAAGTGATTCCAATTGAATAAATGTGAAGCTTTTGATTTTCCTTGCATTACTTCTCGAATCTGTGCTGTGTCTCAGGGACCTGCGCTTCGGTTCTTATTATCTGAGATCCTGGTCATCAACGGAGGGTAAAAATGCCATGATATTTATAGAGGCCTGGACTGACTGACACTGAGAAGCAAAGCAAGAGTTATACAGCTGTCATGCTTTTCCTGGTATTTCAAGGTTTTCTGACATTTACAGCTGTGCGGTGACCCCAAATCCCAGAGGTCACATCTTCCTCTCTGCTTGCATCTGTTCTCTCACAATCCTCTTTCTCTCTGTCACCTTTTGTTTTCTCTTTTTTATGATAAGAAGACATCTTTGCAGGCAAATGTCGCCTTTCCAGGCACTTTACAGAAAAAAATTACCATGATTTTAACGGTAAAAAGACTGTAAAATTGGAAACCTGTTAATTGGTTAACAGAAAGTTTCCATGTTATACACGGTGAATAACTGTGATAGATCTAACTGTACATTTAATGTAATTTTACAGTAAATTTACAGTTTTTGGAAGTAAAAAAGAAAAAGTCATTGTATAATTTACAGTACAAAAACGTAAATTCACATTCCCACAATTCCCTGAGTGACACTTCACATTTGATGTATTTCTGTTGAATTAACATGTACATTAGGTTTTTATGTAATGTTGTTAAATAAATGTTTATTGCATTTCTAAAATGTCATGTATGTTACCATGATGGTGTTTATGTCACGCTTTGGCGGATGAAGAAGTTTTAATGTAAAGCAGGTGAACAGGACGCCACAGCGTGTTTAACACAGACACAAACGATGACAGACAAGCGACTGAACTGAACGGGGAGATTATAAACACACGGTAAACAAGGGAACTAACTAGACACAGGTGGATGAAGGTTAACTCAGGGACTCACAAGAACAGGTGCAGACAAGACAGAACATAATTGTGACGGTTTAGTGCGAATGACACTGTGCAGCTTCTGTATATTAATATTAAAGAGTTAGTTCACCCAAAAATTAACATTATCCCATGATTTACTCACCCTGAAGCCAGGTGTATATGACATCCTTCTTCCAGACAAATACAATCAGAGTTATATAAAAAAAAAATCCTGGGTCTTCCAAGCTTCATAATGAGAGTGTCTGTCTTTGGAAGTCTATAAAAGTGCATCTATTCATGGTTAAAGAACTCACCACGGATCTGCGGGGGTTAATAAAGGCCTTCTGAAGTGAAGCGACGCGTTCGTGTAAGAAAAATATCCATATTTAATACTTTATCGACTAAAATGACTAGCTTCGGGCAGACGTCCGTACGCATCGACATACGCCACAAGAGCAACACTTGAACTCGACGCACAACGTAATGATGAACGCGGTTGCCCAGCCCTGTTTGTTAGAACCGCCAGAGGCGTCAATTGCCGTCATTACGTTATGCGCATACATGTCACATACACCTAGGATGGCTTTAGGGTGAGTAAATCATGGGATAATTTTCATTTTTGGGTGAACTATCCCTTTAACTTTCTTGTGGAAAAGCTGCTTGTGATGATCTTCATCATGTGACTCATCACCACTGTGATTGGTGGTTTTCAGTGTATTAAATTGGTACAAAACAGATAATAGTACTTCAATATGTCGGTAAATTAACCCTTCGAAAAATTATACGATTCATTATTTTTTCAATCTCAGACTCATTGGCTTTGGCCCATTTTCTGTGAAAAATATATATCAGAACACATTTTCAATGAGCACACACTGTACACCCCCTCTACACATTTATATTACACACAGTATGTTCGGGTCCACTGGACCCGGGGCTAATAAAAGTGTGGAAATTGTATGTCGTGTGTACCTTTACTCTGTCCTCCTCCTGTCAGGGCCTGCTGTTATTGTGTGTGTGTCTGTGTGTGTTCTTGTACACTGTAAAAAATATTTTCATGATTTGTTATCACAGCTTTTTATTATTTTTATTATTGTCAAATCAACTTTGATAACTAATGTGTGAAGATAACATACTATTTTGAGTTTCTGTTTATTAAACCATTCTTCTTCATTGTATTAACTAAAAATTGTAATTACAACAAACTCTAAATTAAGGCAACAAGGTAACTTGCTTTTTAAGTTAAAAACTTAAATTAATTTTTTTTACAGTGTATATGGTTTATGAGGACACAAATGTGTACATCATCAACGGCTTTAAAAACATACTAAGCCCGTGTGTCCATCAAAGCGTTTTTTCACGCGGCTGGCGTGTTTTTTCAATTGTTTTCAATGGGAGCGCCACGTTTTTAGAACGCCACGAGCGTAATGAGGCGCTGAGCGAGTATTTAACACTCAAGCGCTGAGCGCTCGACGTTTTTTACAGGTCGCCGAGAGTTGAAGAATGTTCAACTTTGGGTAAAACGCTGCGCTCATCACTGTCACTTTTTAGCCAACCGTCCAATCACAGTGGAGGAGGGGCGGGACTAATACCACACGGATCAATGGGTATTCTGTATCATAGCAACGATGCTTCTCAACAGAAAAAAAAAAACTGCGCTGCCAAAACGCTCTCAAGCGCCCGCAGCTCGGCGCTTTCAGCAGAGCGCCTAGCGTTTTCAGCTGGCTAAAAACGCTTTGGTGGACCACACGGCCTTGATGGTGTTTTTTGAAATTCCAAAAATGGCAAAAGTGTTTGTGATTGGTAGATTTAGGGGTGGGGTTAGTGTAGGGGGATAGAATATACAGTTTGTACATTAGAAAAAACATTACGCCTATGTGTGTATTTGTGTGTTGTGTGTGTTGTGTGTGTGTGTTTGTGTGTGCGTGTGAGAGAGAGAGTGTGAGTTTTGTGATTCTACCCCTGCCGTTCCCGCACAAGATTGCAATTCTTAAATGTGATCTATCAAAGGTAAAAAGAAAATATTAACCATATATGCTGTTTATATTGCTTGTAATTGGGATGAAGTAAACATCTTTTGAGTAATTTAACATAAAATGGTTTGATTGTGTCGAATTAAAAACCCAAAAATGCAGCGGGTCCACCAGACCCACGAACACTGGCTGAATAACAACAATATGACACCACATAAGGTTAACATTATATCAGATTATGAAATAAGTTTTTTTTCTGTAAAACCTAAAATGTTGCTACTGTATTTTTTACGGTATAGTTCTGGCAACCACAGCTGCCGTTTTTTTTCATTTAACGTTTTTTTATTTTTATAGTGCAGTACTGTTTACTGAAGATGATGTCTCATTAACTTACTCAACTTAGGAGTGCAAAAGAGACTAAATTATACATAACACAGCAATACCCAGAAATACAAAACCTGGAACAAGAGCTAAATGAACAGTGATGATGCAAGACTCCAAGAGGCAGACTTCAGGCACTAAGAGTCAGCGATTAAGAGACGATCTGGAGAAAAATAAAGCATTATAATTACACATATGAGATACTTAATATCCCTTAAGATGCCATTACATCTGCAATTGGCAGATTTTAAGGTTTAATCGCTCGGTTAAGTCCAGCGCTTCAGTCTCAGGAAGCTTTCTTGTTTAATGTGTGAAAGTTTATTCAGATTTTTTTTTTTTTTTTTTTCACAGATGGAAAATGAATGGAAACGCTCTCATGCAAAACAGGAGACAAAGTAAACTAATTTGATTCTCTCTCCAGTTTGGCTGTGTACATAGTGCCAATCAATTCTTTCTCATTTTGAGTTGAATGCTGAGAATAGAACAAGCAATCAGAAAACACATCATCAGCCGAGAAGGGAAGGAAGGAACAGACTGATTTAATAAATCAACGATAGGTAGAAGTAACAAGTAGTGCGGTTGTCTTTCAGGTCTAAATTGATGCTTGTGCTCAAATGTAGATGACAGTAGATTCTTTACATGAAAGGTCTATATTAGTTTCAATACATTTTATTTTGTGTGGCATCCTAGTAACCAATGCCATTATATATATATATATACACATTGCAGCTAGATTGTCTGGTAAAAATACATCATTCTTCACTGACAAGTAGTGTTTAAATCATAATATTCTCATTCTATCATCTTAAAAAGATGCATGTTTCACTGTCCTTGTGTCTGAAATCAATGCTAGTGAGCAAATATGGCACATTTCTGCACTTGCCGAGCATTGAGAAGAAGCAAAATGTTAATGAATAGCTTTATCCAGGTATCTTTGCATTACACTCCTAGTGGCTAAATGTTGTCTGCTTTGATAATGCCATTGTGTTGTGCATCCAAGTGTTATAAAATACTATGTGTGTCTTAAAAACGGCCTTAAATGTAAGTTGTGCTCGTCTTTTCTTTCCTAATGTGCCGTATATTCGAGTGAAACACTTCTGGAACAAGAACAAATGTGGGCGGGGCTTAATTTTGACCATGAGGAGTTGATTGGCTGGATGGATGGTTGTGGTTTGCTATAGGCCATTATCACGCTGATACGTATTACTTCCACATTCAGTGATCTTTGTGCACTGCCACTTCCGGTGAATCACTATGGCGAACCCATGATGGACGACCCTAAGTTTACTTATACCATAGACAGTATATGACTTATACTGCATCCCTGGTACATTTACCCAAAATAACTTTTTCTGACGTACATCGACTAACTGAACAAGACTCCATCACAGCGCGCTCCAAAGTGGACAAGGGATACAGTTCCTTTTTCGAGAACTTCATCTACGACTACGAAGTTGAGTGGCTACTAGCTACATACATTACACATAACATAAGCTAGGTAGGTTAGCTTATGCTAACGTCAGTTTGGCGTCAGCTCAGATGTTTGTATGGTTATAAGGTGTTTAAACCCTCTGGGGTCGGCAAACGCGCCGGCGCGTTTTGCTTGATTTTTTTCACATAGCAGCAAAATAGACTTAAAAAAATCTGTAATTTATGGTCATACAGACTTAAGAAATATGAAAAAATAAACTGTTAAAAGTCTACTTTTTATGTGTCCACTTACAAGCGAAAACAAAGCTTTGTGCTTTTGTAAAATAAAGAAAATAAAGGGTGTGCTTTCTGCCTCTCCGTCTCCGTGAACTTTTGTCTCTTAAACAAAACTCAGCGAATACTCTTCACCCAGGCATAAGCTATATATCTTTATAATCATTTAAGTGTGTACTTTTAAATGATCTAATTCAAAACTAAATCAAATATTCTTCTGTTTATGTAATCTGTATGAAAAGAGAAAGATGTTAAACCCAACTAAAGTAAGATTATTTACCTTTAAATGAGGCTGAGTCAATTCACCCATTACATTTATATTCTGATAGGAAGAACGTTAGCCTCGTCAGTGTCAGCTAGTCAGCATACGAGTGTCTCTTTTGCTAGAATGAACAATCCACAGTAAAGAGCCGGCTACAAACAAACGTGCTACCATGTTTTATTTTAAAGTTTGGCCCTTCATCCCGGCGAACCGCTTTAATCCACTTCTTTCTTAGACTCAGTTCAGTCGGGAATCCATAAAAACTTAAGTTGGGTTGGCCTTGTTTGTTCGATTTATAAAGTGGAACAGAGCAGTGACATCTAGCCTTCGTTTTAGCCGTTGTTGAACTGCGCCGGAAGTGGACATGCACAAAGTTGAAAAGTCCCGCCCATGAAACCCGGAAGCGTGATAATCCCCTATTGGTGGATCTCATGTGAGTGACAGGTTGCCCCGCCCTCGTCATCAGAGAAGAGAAGAGATGCAACACGAGGGACGGGAAATTATTCAGATTCAAGATTATGATAAAAAAAAGAAAAAAAAAAGAAGATGTGCATGGATTAATCATTTAGAATAAACACTGCAATATTGTCACTGTTGGTTTCATGGTGACTTTAAATAGCAGTATTTGTATGAAGGGCATGATGTCTTTGTTTTGCAGCGGCAGGACTCTCTCAGATGGGATGCACATGTTGTGATGTGTTGCTGGCTTGACAGCTGCAAAGAAGAGGGAAATTTAGGACAGGACACTATCAGCCCTGGACAGACCACTAGTGGTCATTTGCTGAGTCAGACAATGAAGGCACTTAAAACAAAAGAGCCGAGCACAACACTCTTATCATGCACAGAAACGACAAACTGTGCACAAGCAGAGGCATTAGAGACTGTAGACATTACTTTCAATGATGACATTCAGAGAGAGAGAGAGAGAGAGAGAGAGAGAGAGAGAGAGAGAGAGAGAGAGAGAGAGAGAGAGAGAGAGAGAGAGAGAGAGAGAGAGAGAGAGAGAGAGAGAGAGAGAGAGAGATGTTGGGGGAGGGAGGGTTAGTTTACATCTGCGTAATTTAATTTCTGCTCTAAGATGGATATATTAATATAACGTGCACCACTTTCTTGGTCCCAGTACGGAATACACGGTAATTTATAATCAGTTCTGTGTTCTCGCAAAAGTAATTAAACAGTCTGTTTCATTAAAAAAGCATGATATGGTACCCATATCTACAATAACAGATATCCAAAATGACAGTTTCATATATAGTTCTTTTATGTTCAGATTTCCGTGCCAAATTCATAATTAAGCAATATCACAGCAGTAAGAGTGCAGTTGTATGTCGACATATATACAGCATGCATACACTATACACTTTTTAGTAATTTTGTAATATGTACTTCATGCTAGTACATGCTATGATAGTTTGCGATGTGGGATGCTGCTAATGAAACGTCCCAGTGCTGTTGTTGTCTTGGAAATGCTGCTTAACCAATCAGATCATAGCACTGCAACGAACGGTTGTGTAAACGGGTAAATCCCCCCTGAACATGACTAATGGAGTGACTAATGTCTGTATGGGTACACAGTTGTTTGCAAAAGCTAATACAGCTGTGCAGTAACATTACTGTGAATCCATCATCCGCAGCGTCAGCTCTGCTGAGTTTAAAGGTCATCGTATATATTTGAGATGGACTTTTTCTTCCTTGTTAATGTATCTAATCAGGGGTTAAATTGGGCCAGAACTGTCCAGAACGGTGTGCAGGCAACTTCACATGAACAATTATATTCACATTGATAAATTATTCACAGTTTATCAATCCATTGCACTTCATGTTTGCTCCGGGTCTTTTTTAAAACCTGTACATTCAGTCTCCATTTAGTAAATGTACTTGCTAAAAACCTTTAACACTATAAAGCCCAGCATATTAAATAATAGTCTGATTATTTTTTGATATATAACAGTATAGCAGATACTTATATAAAATGCATATAAATATAAGTCGTCACTCCATATCTGCCAATAACATGCCGATGTAACATCGATATTTAAAAGCTTAGTTTTATGATTAAAGCTCTGTAGTTTTAAAACATATAATGCAATACAATGATTATTGAGATATAAACAAATATACCTTCCTCAAAAGCATGATCATATTTGACACTCACATTTGAACATGATTTTTCTAATATATATATATATATATACTTCAGTCCAGTAAGTGTTCATCTTGAAATATTATTAACAATATCAAAGTTATTCTTAAGTTTACTTTAAAATTTTAAAAAATTCCCCAGCAAAAAGACACGTGAATCACCAGCTGAAGATTTGTACAATTATATCCATCCATCCATCTTTTTACCGACTATATGTCTATCTTTTTACCAACTATATGTATATAAAATTACTTTTTGGGGGATTGAGATGCATATCTCACCAATGACACCTGAATGACCATCAGATTTTACAGTTCCCCCATTTCCAAAATCCCAATTTTACCCATGTATGCAATTACAACCGAAGGCAACAGTATGCCGGCAGCAGCTGCTATCCTAACCTGCTAATGAACTATAATAATCGCCACTGCATCACAGCATAGTTAATGAGGTGAAGAGCACATACAGTATGAGGCGTCGTGATATAAACCATGAAGCTGCACACCATCCTCACACTGACAGTCACGGTGGGAGACGTATGTTTCTGGCTGAAGCCTGAATGACAGATTGTCAGTGTAATCCTCAAATTACAGTGAGTTGTTCTTGTGTATGCAGACGAAGGACGATGACTCATCACTCGCTCACCGTTTCTGAGTGTTCCTCCTCACTGGTGC